>JAPMOB010207999.1:0-23884 GCA_029875015.1 Lepomis gibbosus
GAAGTGCTCTGTTTGTTAACAGAGTAGTTGAATGTTAAAATAAGGTGAATTAAATAAAAAATAAGGAACATCCTGGATCTATTTTTTAAGTATTATAAAGTATCGGATTGGGACTCGGTATTGGTAGATACTCAAAATCAAATGACTCGGACTCGGACTCGAGTGCAAAAAAAACTGATCGGGACATCCCTACTTAAAGTTAGAATTAAGGTTAGGCAGATTGTCACATATTATTGATAATAAAGGGGAAATCCACCTTTATACAAATATGTCTTCTGTTATTTTTAATAGTTATGTAAGTCAGCATCTCCAAAGTCAGTTGAGTGAGTAGCTTTAAAGACTACCTTTAACCCAGTGAGTTTGATGGACATTGTTGTGGGAAGGTCAAAATTTAGGTTGCTCTGCAATGATCAGCCCCTTCATACATCATTACATCTGGCCTACCAGTGCAGGGCACATTTGGACAGTTATTATTCAGAGAGAGGCTTTTCTCACCCTCCCACATCTGATGGGCCAGTGAGACCTCAGAACATGTCTTCGACCTGTCTTAAAGCCAGCACAGGCAAAGTGTGACTGTTTTTAAAATGGAGCTGAGAAAGACAACAAGGTGAAAGACATCCCCAGGACGCCCTGACACACTTTGGGGAATTTAAAAAGAAAAGTTAATTTGAATAAAAATGAATGGTTAAAGTGGCTCAAAGCGAGCTGAGAATAAAAATTGAGGAAATCTAAAGCAAAATGGCCTTTCAGAGCAATTCATATACAACATGTCCTCAACGTCTTTCCCTCCCTCCTCCCACTGCCAATATTTTCCCCCTTGCTTTTTTGAATGCTAACAGAGGCAGAGTCGAAGACAGACCTTGGTTTATTGTTAGTCTCTCTATCTCTTTCTCGCGCTCTGCCGATCATTGTCATTCTTTCACTTTCTTTCTTTTTGCGCTCCTTTTCTTTTCTTGTTCCATTTATGACAGGTCCCCACAGTGTCCTTCAGTCATGACTTACGGTTAAAAGGCAATTACCCAGTTAGACTTGAGGAGTCTGAATCAATACATACCTACACACACACACACACACACACACACACACACACACACAGACTGACTTTGTAGATCTCCTGGGAATTATTAAATAGTTACTCTTTTCTACGTCTTGTGGACAATTGCGTCAACAATAAATTCTGTGTGTGTGTATATGCGTATGTTTGTGTGTGCAGAAAATGCTGAATGACTTCAATGGAGTTGTCAAGTCTGAATTGTGACTGGGGGTTCTTTCAATCATTTGTTTCTTTCCTGCAGAGAGACGGACAGTAGGTTAGAGAGGAAAAAGTCTGAACAGTATGTTCCCTCTTCACTGACTCACCAGGATGCTTCCTGTGGTTTTCTTATTCTTTGGATATGCTGTGTATGTATGTTGTCACGTTTGTGCGCTGCCTGTGGTTTTCCTCTTTTGTTTAAGATCTGCGGGATATCCTCATGAATGGTCCCTGTGTATCCTCTGCAAAATGACAGCAACACTGGAGAGGCACACGATTCATAAATTTCAAGAAAATTTTACTCATGCATATGTTTTTATGCCCCTGCAGCGCCAATAGCTTTGGCAGGAGGTATTATGATTTTTGTGTTGTTCGTCCATCCGATTCTTGGGAACACAATAGTTTAGGGACGCCTTGAGGTAATTTCTTCAAATTTGGTACAAACATCCACACAAGAATGAACTGATTAGAATTTGGTGGTGAAAGGCCAAGGTCACTGTAACCTCACAAAACATTTTTTCCTGTAACTGAAGAATTGATGACCATATTTCACAGTTGGTCAGACAATAAATTAATGACACTTTTGACTCAAAAGATCATTGTGACCCCAAAGTTACCCTGACAAACATGTTTTTGGCTCATAGCTGATTGAGGCAGTAATTATGACACTTTTTGGATTTGAACTGCAACTTGACTGGGTAGTGGAGGCATTCAACATAAGGGTAGTAATTCTTATAGTTGTAGCATAAGAGATTTTATTTTCTAACTCTAAGTGACTGCAGCAGACTATATGGCATGGTTTAAGAAATTAGAAAGCATCATTGAACATTCACTCATTGCACATATGTAAGAAACCCAACATAAATGGCAAAATAATAAATGTATGGTTGTCATTGATGTCAGTTACCAGTCTGTGTGTTTCATGTTGGTATTCATTTTAGCTGATATATTGGGATAGGTTGGCTGAGTACGGTTATAGGACCACTACTAGCAGCTTGAAGAAATACATAATATTACATTTACAGTGGTTAATAAGGTGCTGTTGATTTGGCTGGCTGGCTTTAGCGCTCTCTAATGTAGAAGCTGGAGACAGAACTGCCAGTACAGCCCAGTGCACATGCTACTGTTTTACTGTAAAAGATGGTTAGTAAATTTGATTAAAGAAATAGCCGTGTAATTTCTACAAAGTACTAAAAATCAATGAGGCGGTCAATTCTGGCTTATATACTGTTATGAGCATAGGACAACATTAATCAGCTCCATTTGAGGCAAGGCCTGTCATTGTTAAAGACCCCCTTTATGTTCAGTAAATGGGTATCTTCCATTCCCATTATTCTCTTTGTGAACGATGATTCTGCTTTTAGCATAGCATTCTCAGTGACAGACTGGATGCAGAGTCTTTCCTTAGAATTACTTAATAGTCTATTTAAAAAAAAAATCTCTGAGGTTTTTTTTTGAATATCAAATACAGAAAGACAAAAACACAATAACAAACAACATACGTCAGAGGACATTCAATTATACATTCGCATCAAAATAATCTATGAAAGTTTGCCACGTTGAATAACATATTTAAGATTTCCGCCTCAACAAATATTTAATTTTCTACAATTTCAAATGGACCATTATGCCATATCAAAGTCACAAAGCAAACTATACTGTTTTGAGTGTCCGAAAGTTGTCTATTGATTGACTTCACACCAAAAAGAGCCCAGACTGGTTCTGGCTTAAGCTGTTTTTTCAAGATTCAAGGGTTTGAAATATAGTGTTTGAATAGGTTGTAATACGAGGACAATTACAAAATGTATGTGCAAGAGAGGCCGACCCCTGTATACATCTATCACAAGAAGGACTAATGGAAGGAAACATCTTTGACAATTTCAATTTAGAGAAATGCAATATCTGTAGCACCTTGAACTGCAAAAGACCATGTCTTACATACATACAGAAGTAGAATGAACATTTCTTTGGGCTTTTGACTGTAATAGTCGCCCCTAGGTCCTCCTGCCAGGCTCTTTTCAAATGGTCCAATGTAGGTGTTGTTTCTTCCTGTGATAGCACATTGTGAATTTTAGCAATTAGTCCTCTTTGTCTGAAACGGATCAGACAAAAACACTGTTTCCATCGCGGAGTTTGGTGATTTGGGAAAGATGGGAATAAGCCCTTAGAAATCTTTACTTTCTAAATTGTATTTGCTCTGTAATTGTTTGAATGTGGGAAATATATTTTCAATAAATAAATCTTTTATACATCGAAAACCCTTATGTTCCCACTGAAGAAATTTGATGTTTGAGACTGACGGAGGAAATGTGTGATTATTTATCAATGGACTTAAAGCTGACATGCCCTTCCATCCATAATGCATTCTAATCTGGGACCAGATTTTTACTGAATGAGAAACAGATATTACATGACCAGTAATAACGTCGGAAACAGGGTAATCCCATTCCTCCCAGACAAGGTGGTCTTTGCAAAAACACTTTCTTGTTTTTGACATAAGGGAATCTAGTTTATTAAAAAATGCCTTGGCCATCCACATAGGAATACATTGGAACAAGAACAGAAACTTGGGCAGAACATTCATCCTAAAAATGTTTATTTTGCCTGCTAATGAAAGTGGTAGATTCATCCATGTATCTACATCCTTTTTCAATTGATTAATAATTTCAAGAAATTGTGGCCGTAATATTCCTGTGCAATATTTATCCCAAGATATTTATATTCAGTTGAGATTGAAAAGGGAAAGATATTAAACACATTAGTATTCATTTGGGCTTTAGAATTAATTGGAAATAAGGTACTTGTTGAAAAGTTCGATTTGTAACCTGATACTGCTCCAAATTCCTTCAAAATTTCCATTCTTTCCCCTTGTTCATATTATCTATGTCTCGCTTTGGTCAACATTTTAACCGCTCTTGTTCAATTTTGTTCTTGTTGTGTACATTAATTCCAGTTCTGTCTGCAGACCCAACTTTTTCCTATGTAGAGTTACTGACGGAATAGATGAATGTTGTCTATCCGTTTCTGTTATTTCTTCCTTCCTTTTAGTTTCTCTTTGTCTTTGTTGTTTATTTTTCTGGCTTTTCCCAGAAATTACTTGGCCCCTAATGTATGCCTTTAGCGGCTCCCAGAGGGTGGATTTTGTGATGTCTGGTGTGTCATTGAATGATAAATACATATTTATGTAATTTTTAAATTCTTCTATTCCTTCTTTGTCTGATAGTACGCTATTATCGAACCTCCAGATCCTCGATGTTTGATTATATCCAAAAGCTAAATGTAGAGTTAGAGGACTATGATCTGACATTAGTGTTTCAAAATTGCAATTTTTCATTTGTTGAAGGAGTTTACTATCTATTAAAAATTAATCTATTCTGGTATTAGTCTGATGAACTGGGGAGTAATAAGAATATTGCCATGTGTTGGGGTGCAGGGTTCTCCATGGCTCTATTATTATAGGTTTTCATGAATTCCTTGACACTTTTTGCCACTTTAGTCACAGTAGCCGTTCTACGTGATGACCTGTCCAGGTCAGAATCAATCACTAAATTTAAATCTCCTCCCATTATCAGTTGATCTGAGTCCATGTCGGCTATTTTTGATAAGAATGAGTTTATAAATTGTTCATCATCAATGTTGGGAGGATATACATTTACTAATGCAATCAAATGATCATAAAGTTTACCAGTGACAATGATGTACCTGCCTTGAGAGTCTGGTATATTTTTTTAAGCGATAAACGGTACTGTTTTCTTAATTAATATTGCTGTACCCCTACTCTTTGCACCAAAGTTAGAATGAAATATCTGTCCAATCCATTTATTGCGTGATCTATTGTGATCTTGATTCTTCAAGTGCGTTTCTTGTAGAAACCCAATATCCATATCTAGTTTTTTCAAATGTGCTAAAATATTAGACCATTTTATGGCTCCATTAAGCCCTTTCCAATTCCGAGTCACAAATTTGACCAAGTTCTGCAGAATTGTTTTAGCCAACGTGGTGTTGTAAGACATCCTCTGAAGTAGAACAAAATCTGAACATATGAACATTCTCTTGGAGCTAAACCTTCACTCCTTTCCCAACATCCCTAAACTAAACTTGCTGGGGTAAAAACAACAGAAACAACAGAACAAACATGATCTTCATAAAGATCCCTAAGTTTCTAATCCCTAAGTCCATGGACACTTGAGTGACCACTTAACTCCTTAAGTTGTATACTATATATTCCTGGGTTAGATGTAGTTGTGTCCACTCTGAATTAAAGTAAACACAAATCAAATCTAGTGTAGTAATTAAATTCAACTCCTTACCCCCTTCCCTAAACGTGTTAAAAGTTAAATCAGATTGTTTTCCAATATGTGTAGAAAAAATACATAAATAAAAAAAAAAATAAATGAATAAATAAATTAAAAAAAATAAAATAAAAGAATGCACATATAATAATTAACCAACCTTGTTATAAACAAAACCTGAGGTGTAGGAGAAGAAATAAATAAAATACAATAAAATAAATATACGTATGCATATACCTTCATACACACACGTAATCAACCCGTCAACACATCATTTTTCTTCCCCCTCCTTTTCTTTCTGTCAAATCAACATTACTCCAATATCCTCTAAGCCAGGGGTATTCAATTAGAATTCAAAGAGGTTCATTTAGAGAAAATTTCCCGAAGCAAAGGTCCGGAACATCATAATGACTAACTTGCGTTATCATTCAGTGCCATAACGTCTAGTTGTATCAACATATGTTTTTAGTCAACAACTGACAATATTTCAACAATATTCAGTTTTCACTTCAAACTGGAGGGATAATGAATAATAAATACTCTAATAATAAATTCTAAATTTAAGTTTAACTAAAATAAAGTGCCTAATTTTTTTTTTAGAAAAAATGAATAAAAAGGGATAAAGTGTAGTCTTAACCAATTTTATAATAAACAAGGACACATCAAATGAACAGCTGTAACGCCTCCTCTTCACTTTCCTACTCTCTTGTTCAGTGAGAAACGTGAGCTCTAGCTTGTCCTGCCAGCTAGCATTGGAGATCTATGAGATATTCTGGAACGTACATGTAAAAATCTCTACATTCTTGTGAAATGTCTTTTCTCTTTGCCTCCTCTCTCCGTGTGCAGTGTTTTCCATACGTTCATTTATTTGTGGCGGCCCGCAACAATATCAATGCTGTCCACCACAGATTGATTTTCATTTTTTTAAAATAAGCCTATTTAAAATCGTATTTGATTGCAGAGCACCGTAGCGCATTCGCTCAGCTCGCCCCCTCGCTCGTCCCTCTCTCTCTCTCACTCACACGTAGGCCTACCTCTCTCGTTCTCTCTCCCTCATGCTGCACAAATCTGTCCAACACGACGCTGTCAGTGTCATCTTAAAAAAAAAGTTATTAGCCAGTATGCAAGGAGCATTAACTAAGTTAATGTTGGAATGGAGCTGGATTTTGGAGGCTACCACGCTGTATATAGCTGGTTGTCAATACCTGGATAGCTGCAGAATGTTCTCCCTGTCATTTTAGTAATGTAAGAGTGCTATCATCGCTCTTGGGCGCTCTCCTGCACGGGGTTTAGGGGCGACGGTTCTATGAGCTCGATCTATTAGGAGTGGTGATTCAAAGTTTTCTTCGCCAAGAACTTCTGAAAACCCCCCCGCCATGATAGCGGCTTGAGTTCCCTGCCCTTCTGTATCCTCACTAATTCCCACCATACGTAGGTTTTGCCTGCAACTTCTATTCTCCAGGTCCATGTATGTTTTCCTGCAGTTTACTGTAGTCTTTCTGTAGGGTTGCATGTGCTTTGTCCATGGTGGTTATCTTGTCTGAAACCTCACAGAGAGATCTTTCCATCTCATTCTGTGTCTGTCGTTTCAGTGTGGGTCATATGCAATGTTTCTATTATATGTGAAAGTTTGTTTCGGAGTATGTGAATGTCCGCTTTAGCTTTATCCCGTAGCAATGAGATGTCTTTGCATATATCCTGATGCATAATCTCGATTTCCATTTTAAAATCATTCTTTAAATCTTTGCAGTAGGGCACGTAGTTCACTTCGAAATATTCCCAAAGAGGGAGGTGTTTCTTCTTCCGCCATTACGCCTTCGTCTTGTGAGCAGGCCGGAGCTTCGCTATCTGGAGCGGTGTCAGCCGGAGTTTTGTTAACTGGTGCTGCAATAGCATTTGCAGTACCGGTTGAGGCCTTGTTAGCAGAGGCATCGTTAGCCGGAGCAGTGCCAACTGGTGCAGGTGTGGCCTGTAGAGTTTTTTGTGTGTATCTCCAAGAGCCCTTCGTATCCAGTATTATCCTAAATTTTTTTATAGGTGAATTGCTGATAAAGGGCGATGTCTGTTGACCCAGGATATTTAAATTATTAAAACTTTTGCAGAACTGCCTAACTTCGCTGCTCACTCCATTCGGCTGGAAGTGGAAGTCCCTAATAGCCTATTTTTTTATTTATTATTTTACAAGCACGGACCAGGTAAAGCAACAGTGAACACAGGGTGCAGATGTTAGTTTCGGTTGTTTGATAAGCTATGTCATTAACAAGCCATCGCAGATGGACAATGACATCGTCTTTTGGCCCAACACTGGTATATTTGAATGGCTCCACTTTGTTGTGTTGTGACTGGTAGGTGTATCTAGGGCCCTATGATATTTGTTTTAATCTTTTTCACAAATTCCGTTTTTATTTTTTCCCAAATTCTGTGTTTTCAATTTAACCATATTTTGTCATCAGAAAGAGTATGAATTTGTGAGGTGGATAGATGCAGTTTAATAACTCAATAAGAAAGTATTAAAAATGTAATAAATATCAATTAATTTGATGTATCAAACCAAATGTGCATATAGAAACGTTCAAATTTAGGCCTATGTGCAATTATTTATGGGCACAATTCACAATGAATGTCCCATATTACTGTAAAACTTAATAGCCCAGGCTTTTATTTGCTAAAACCACTGAATTGACCCTGCCTTTATTTGGGACAGCCGTCCATATGGGACAGGCCTTTAATTCTTTTTGCACAAAACTGAAATTACTATCAAACAATTTATTTATTTCAAACTGAATAATACTTATATAAAAATTATCAAATAATATAAAATATACATCATTAATTTGATCTAGCTTCGACAGATGGCTTAAGCGCTTTTATTTTAAAGGCAGCAACCTAGAGAAAACAACAACATGGTGCAGAATGAGACAAGTTAGCAGACATAGAGTGAAGGACTTCACATGACAGGATTCATAACTTGGATTAATTTTAATGAAAAGCTGTTTTGATTCTTTTGATCGGTGGACCCTTACAGACTAAATGATTATAAATAATCAAGGAATGGACACAGTCGGACTTAACAAGCGACTTAATGAGCAAACTTAACAAGTGCTTGAAAGTTAACTTGAGTCAGCACCTTTTCCCCCTTTTCCTCTCTTGTAGAATTAGACTTTGGGTCCTGTTGTTTCCGGTAAATGAACTTAACAGTGGTATTGTGGAAAATCTAACCGATCTAAGGATGTTCAGCATGTTCATATTGACATATTGATCATAGATTTAAATTAATACATTAATATTTGTATTAATGATCTAAGGGGGTTAAGAGGTTTGCACTTTTGCACAGTTGCACTTTTGAGAGTTTGTTGAAGTGATGATCTCTTGCTAGCACACTGACTTCGATATGACGGGGTGTGTGTGTCTGTCTGCCTGTCTGTCTGCCCTCGGTGAAACACTGACACAGCGAAATAGAGAGCAGAGGAGAGAAGCAGGGGGTGCTTGTAAATGAAAATATCAACATAGCAGTATGGTTTTTCTGTTTGTTTGTACTGTGAAAAATACGCTTAAAAAACCTTGATAGAGATAAATTGCAACCACATTTTCCATCCATGTTTACCATATTGTGTAAATCATAGGACCCTAAATAAAAAGTTTAAGTCAGTTACCCATTTGGCCCACCTCAGTCAAAAAAGTCTGGACATGCACATGCCACATGTCTTTTCTGTCCATTAACTGATTTCACATTCTCCCGTATGTTGTAATATTTTAACACTTCAAGAGATGGAATTGTCGGCTTCTCAGTGTTTTTCAGGCCACATACAGAAGATTTGGAAACAATCATATGTGCAAACAAATCTATATTCTGAATGTTGATTATGTGTCTTTATGAAGTTCTGCAGAATATGATATTAAATACGACTAGAAAATGATCAGCCCATTTGCAAATTTCCTCTCTGCCTTTTTATACTGTAATTGATGTTGATTTTGTTTTCTTTAAGTTACTACAAACTCATGATCTGGTGATGAGTTATTACTTTTTCATTATTGCATATTTAGAAATCAATCAGTCAATCACTGGATCTTGGCTAAACTAACTGATTAACAATCAGTAGTTTGCAAGAGAGTGACTAAATTATGTGATCACGTACTTACAGGTAGACAAAAAATGCATAATGAATATTAACCATGTGTTCGTCCTTTTAAACACTAGTGGGAGATACTGACATTGATTTGACATGTTGTTCTCTTTGAAGGAAACCAATGAAAGTGTTGACATTTGTTTTGCGCATGCGTACACACACAGAGTCACAGGTACAGACACACTGGCATTCAAATGGTTATATGTTACATGGTGACATGCTGGTTTTACTGAGCCTGTTTCCTTAGTCTTCATATATGTACATAGGGCATGTAGCTAGGGGGATGTAGCCATAAAAACACACATAGCAGAGCGCTTACATATACAAACATGGCTGCCCATCCAAGCACACACCCAAAAGCCCCTGAAGAAACAGTTTGATTAGTGTTCTGAGAGCAATTAACAAAATAACTTGAACCAAAATGCAAGCGTGCATGCACACACACACACACACACACACACACACACAAACAAAATCTACTCCCCCTCCTTTTTCCAGAGAGTTGATTAAATTGGGATTATTATGGTGAGCAATAACCATGACAATTCAGATTGGGGTCAATCCGGTCAATCTGTATAAACAATAGATTTGAAATGCTGCTGAAATCTCCATCTATAAGTCGTACTGCCAGATTTGTGTAGCATTCTGATTTGTTCTTGTGTACATTTATGTAGAATGTATATAAATATGATTCCCTTTCTATACACTCACCGTAAGGTTGCAGTTGTATGGTATTTTCAAGGTACGATAACCGTCTCAGAAAAGAGGGTTGGTATGTTATATGGTATGACACAATTATATTATTTTTATTATGATTATCATCAGTTGCAGTTACCCTCAAAGGAATAAAAACAGAAGTTTTGTAACCCTCTATTGCATTGGCGTTGCCATATGACAACAATTACTTTATCTCCATTTTATTAAGAGGAAAAGCTTCAAAATCCATGCTTATAATTTTTAATGGTGAAAATTTATTTTGAAATTATCACTATTTGATTACATCACATAAGCAGGAATTCCTTTTTGCCCACCCCTTTACCACCGACCTATGACTATGCAAAGTTGTGATCTGAGGTTAGCTAAAATAGACAAAATTTTAAATATTTAAGAAGAAAAAAAATAGAAGCTTATTCAAGGGTAAGTAAACGTTTAATTTTCATCATTTTCAACCATTAAGAATGTGATTAAAAATTAATTTGTTGCCATATGGCAACTGTATGCAAATATGGACTTGAACTGTTTGCATTCAACCTACTGTATTGTAATTAAGTTACATATTACTAGGCTACTCTTAGACTATGTTTGCAAGTATTTATTAGATTTAAAAGTTAAAGTATTTCTTTATTAGTATTTTGACATTTCAGACATGTAATTTTATAATGTAATCTGGACTATAAGTTGCAAGTTAATTAAAATTTGTTTAAACAGTGGGGATCACGATCTTACCTAATATTGGACCTATATCAGTCCAATATTGTATAATTTTCTAGTCAATATGCCCTTTCAGTTAAGGCAACGTTTTCTTGTTGGAATATAATGTCTTGCAGATGGATCACAAATGGTGAAAACACGTTGATAATCAGAATGGTACATAGTATTTTGTTGTATTTACCCTGTACTGTCTGCTTACATATGTTGATTTTATCCATAGAGCATGCAAGCTAACTTTTTCTATTGGAGAGGGACAGTGAGCTGGGCAGAGTTAGCTACTGCAAAAGGCCAGGATGCAAAGGCATTGTGAGGAACAGGTGCTCCAAATGTGATGTGTTCCTCTGCATTACCCACGAGCAGAAGTGCTTCATGGACTTTTTTCAAGCGGAGAAACCGGTGTAAAATGATGAGTGTAATATGAATTTGTGATGATAACAAAATGGAAAGGTTAACATTGAGTAAAAAATGAGTTATGGTAACTAAATAAATAAATCGTTTTTAAATCAAGAAAATCATCCCTATATGTTTCTTATTACAGGTGTACGTAATTGTCTTACAATGTTATTATTGACATACATTACAAACTATATTAAAATGAAAGTCATATCACAGTATAAACATGGAGCTATCCATTAAAGTTGAATTCAGTTAGTCTTGTTTAAAATAAAAGCATGTTTTGAGAGCAATTTTAAGCAACAAAAACACATTATAAATTTTTTTTCATCCTTTATAATTCATGCAATAACGCTTTACTATAATTTTACAAAATAGTCTGTCCTGACAAACATGAAACTAAACTTATCTGAATTCAATACAGTAGATGAGCAAACGTACACGGTATGATAACTGTCAATTTTCATACCATGGTATATTGCTGCAACCCTACAATCATGTTCCTTTTATAGCTAAAGTCTCATATGGCTCACACAACATGAAAAACATGTTGGATATGTTGATAGGTTTTATAACTCATCTCCATGGCATGTGTCTGAGTATTTCACAATACCACTAAATCCAAAGTTTTTTTTAAATGTCTTTATCACGGCAGCAGGTATATCAATGCACAGTGGTTAAGAGATTTCAATACCCTTCACAAATGAGAAATTAGAAGCTTTCTGATCCCACACAATGGATTATAGTATACAACATTCCACAGGTTTGTTTTGTTTCTGACTACAACAAAAGAAACAAAAGAACAACGGCCATATTGGTTTTCCATTCTAAAACAGTAATATATTAGGAGAAGATTATGAGCTAACATGGCTCATAATCCAAGGATGGTTAAATCAAGGGTAGCTGGACTTGATTGAAGATACTTGAAAATGTTTCGCCTCTCATCCAAGAGGCTTCTTCTGTTCTATACTGAAATTTTCTTAGTAACTGAACTGAAGAAGCCTCTTGGATGAGAGGTGAAACATCTTCATCTATCTTCAATCAAGTCCAGTTGCCCTTGATTTAACCTTTCTTTGATAATTGACCTGGATGACTGACCATCTTGAGTGTGTCTTCAGTGGGCAAATAAAAGACATAGTCAGACATTTGTTTCTTAATTGCTTGATTGGTGATGCAAAAACCGTAGCAATCTCTATGGAACACAAATATGCACACAACTCAATAAATTATCCATCTTGCCCATGACATTTAAAAAATGGTACATAGAGATTTCCGTGGTAAATGGTGTAGACACAGAGCTCTAGCTTTCACAGTCAGCACACACTGCAGTATTCCTTAACAATAATATGTGGCAGATTTTAAAAAGTTAGGTGGTTATGATATAGTGATAGTTTTTAACCTTTTTTTAAAGAGTAAGATGACTTACCGACATTTCCATCGCTGTTTCCTGCAACAACTCACATCACATTGAGACTTCTGTTTCTGGTTAAACAATAAAAAGGTGTATCTCTATAGGAAACCTTTCCATAATGTTGCCAGACACTTAGAATAACAATCTGAGCCTGTCACTTTTAGTGGATGTACATTTGACGGACGCAATTGCTCTCCAGGATTCATTGCATCCATTGAGGTCATTGCAGCTCGTTTTGTGAGGCAATTTACTGGATGGAATTCTAAGACTTTTTAAAGCCTGTTTTGGGGAGGTGGTTGTTATTATTATTATTATTATTATTATTATTATTATTATTATTTTTAGAGAATGTTTTGGTCTTTAGTTGACACTGCAGATAATTTAATTAGACCAGTGCAGTCTCTGTAAACACAGACATTCCTAATATTAGTTCTGGCATGGGGTACCTGAAGCATCAGCCAGGCATTGGAGCAACGTAAATATGTACCAGCTTTCTACAGCAGTCAAAGATGAGATGCATGATGGCAATTTTATGGCAATTTTATTTGTCAGAAAAGACCAACCATCCTTATCATTTGAGATGCCGTGATAAGTGTTGTAATTACCACCGGTAATGAACCTAAGACTGAAATGGTAAACAGGATGTAAGGATCCCCATAATCCAAACCTCAGATGAAAACTAATAATAATTATAGGCAGTCTTCTGTACATAAGAAGCCATGCTTTTTTCACACTTTCGCAAAGTTGTCTAAAGGTGAATTATGCTAATTACTAGGGGTGTGATGAGATCTTGTGGTACGAGATCTCGTGAGATTAAATTGTGAGAATTCTTGTCAGGTAAAAAGCTGTCTCGCGAGACTCACACAAATGACATTTTTCACATCAAGCAACACATTAATTTTCTCACACAGTGAAAAATTAATAATAAATTTATAACTGATAAGATAGACTCGCGTAGTTAATCAACTCTGCCAAGCTGATGCCCCAAGGTGTACGTCCTATAGTAATCAACTAGACTGCTGGCACTGTGAGTCCAGACAGCTGTGACGAGTGGTAACGTCTAAAAACTGAAGCACAACTTTGCTCTATTTGGGACTGTGAGCACTTTATCGGAGTTGCTGAAGTTAACATGTGGATCTGTGGTTAGTTTTCTGCCTCATTTCTGCATCAGCGTTTCAGCTACTTTCGGTTTTACATGCCACAAACAGTCCCAAACTGTGTTAGTCAAACGATCTGAAGGGGATAACTTTACTACCAGCGGATTAATAACACAATGCACAGCAGAGTATAGGGCAGGTAGACTTCTAATGATGATGATAGTCTCTTCATAATAAAACTGTTTTAGATATGTCAGAGAGCACAGATATGTGTGATATTGTGAATGTGCAAAACATTTTGAACATGAGCAGAAAACCTGCTGAAACACAGGTGCTATTAAAGTCCAGGAGTTTCTAACTGAATAAAATTTAAATAATTTATCATTGAGAAGTGAGGCCACAATTACATTTAAAGAGGTTATTTGAGGTTACTGTTCTCCAAACAAAGACACAGAAGAGGAGGATAGACTAAATCATGACTCAGCAGGGATGATATAACATGAGAAAAGCTGATCTACAAGAGGAAGTGTTCTGAAAGCAACACAGAATGCCTCAGAGCTGCACTGACTTAGATTCTGGTAGAATTAGTCACCTACTACCAGTATTATGTGTTTGTCTTTACATAAAAAAAAATCTCCATAATCTGATGCATAAAAATTCATCAGAATGCAGGAAATGAGTCTAATACTAAAAGTGTTCCTAAACCTTGAACAAAATGTTAAACTTTTGTTTTAGCCCCCATTTATCATGGGCTGAACTCAAAGATCTAAAGCTAATGAGACACTTAAACTTGCAACTTTTTTAGCAATGTTGCTGGGCAATCTTGCTATTGGCAACTCTGGTGATGTCTTGAATGGATAGTGGCGGTGCGGGGCGGGCGGCGGAGTGGTGGGGGAAGGGGATTACGGTAGCACAGATTTTGACAGATTTGTGAACAATATTTGAGAGAAATAGGCCTTAGATCTTTGAGTTCAGCTCATGATGAATGGGGGCAAAAACAAAAATGTTGCGTTCATAATTTTGTTCAGTATAATTTATTATTAAAGATTTCTTAAAAATAGTGTTAAAATCTCATCTTGTCTCAATCACGTGAACCCGGTGTCGAATCTTGTCTCTTCTCGTGGGTTAAGTATCTCTTCGCACCCAAACTAATTACTGCTAGTCTTTGTTGGAGCATACATTTAATTTTATATATGGTAGATTGCATTTCATGTTTATATATTCACCAAAACATCTTACAGGATGCATTAAGTTATGGTTATTTGCCAAAAATGAATGAGCAGCACAGTATCACAGTATATGTGTAAAGATTTAATTGACATCCATGTAGAGAAGAGACGGTATCATCAACATAACAGGGAAACACGGCCCAGAATGGATCTTTGTGACACACCCTTAATAATTAGCAGCAATCCAGACATTAACAAGCATCCCTTCCGAAGCTGACTAATATTTAGTCTTACTAAAAGTAAGTAACAAGTCTGTCTAATTACATTTTCCATGATAGTAGAGTTAAAGCATAGCCTGTATGTCTTTAGCCTCTCTGTCCTGCTCCTGGCATGCATTTGTGGTATTGCCTCATCAGCTCCTCCGGGGACAAGGCTTAGCTCTGGGTAAGAGAGCTAGTTTGCCCAACATGATTACTGGAGTGTAAACTATACCACCATAGCAACAGCTGTGGTTTCCATGTTCAGAAACTGAAATAAGCAACAGAGGAACCAGGGGAAAGTCCTCCTAGTCTCCTAATATTGATTTTCACTTCACTGCAATGAATTCAAGTGAAGTGAAATGGAAGAAAAGTTGACATGACATCTGAAAACAGAGTAATAAATAACAATATGAAGAATAGAGTAGAAGAAACTGACTAGGCTACCACCAGCTGCAGCTCTAGTGGCACATCCATGTATGTGTGTTTGGAAAGATTCACTGGCAAATGTTTGAACATTTTCATTGTCTAAGATTAAGTCTTGCCATGAATGAGAATAGCTAAATTAGGTGGGGGCTAAACAGTAGAATGTGGGGTATGATAAGGCTTGTATTTTTTTTAAAAGGAAATGCCTATAAATATAACAATGAAATAGACAGCCAAGTCTTGGATTAGAAATGCCTTTCATCTGGGACTATGCATTGGTAGAAAGTGAATACAAGACTTCAATTGGCACTGATAGAGCAGAATTCTGGATTACATGCACTATCACTTACACTGAAGGATATGTAAGGATTAGTCTAATTCTATGTTGTAGAGATCTATCCAACTGGGGATTTGTCCATCAAGCCTTGGAAACACAAATACATTGCTGAGTGCTGTTTGTGAATGAGGCGTTAATATCATGTCATTGACACATATTTAGGCTGCTTTTGTGCTAAAGTACTGTACATACAGTTTAATTTCTATATTAGGTGTCTTAATTACTGAAGAAAAAACATTGCATCTTTTGTTGTATATTATTTTCATGTCTGCAATTTGAGATGGGATTTGGTAGACAACAGTCATTAAAAAATGAATCTATTAAAAAAAATGCTGATTATTTTAATTTCAAAGACAACACTTTTGTTATGACAGATATATAATACTCAAACAGAGCCAGAAAGGGAGAAAATTTGTTCATATCAGACATACTGTACATATGACTAGCATTTTCTGAGCTTTCCTCTACTCTGCCAACTATATACAGTAAGAATAGAGGTTTCATTCTGCTAATAGGCCCGAATACACCATATACTTTTAGAAAACTTGGGGTAAAATCAGCACAAGAGTGTCACCATTAATGATTGCATTGTATTTTCTCTATTCTGTATATGTATCAGTTTTTATCAATTTTGAATTGATGGATAATATGTATTTTTTTAATTTCATGTTGTGTATTTGTTGTTTAGTGGTTGCTTTGTGTCTTTTGTTTTGTTTTGTCTACCTGCCCAGAGACAACAGATGCAAATTAGCTGTGAGCTAACTCTGGTGCAATTGTTTTAATTGTCAGCTGTCACTGTCAAATAAACAGTAAACGAAATAAAAATGAAGCTGTTTGTATATACTGACCTTTCTTAGTCAGAGTAAGCATATTCTCCTGATATACTTAAACAGGAAACCAGCCTTTCCAGCTTCTCTTTGCTCAGGACGAGAGAATAATCAAGAGACATGAAACAGCATGTTAGAGTGTTTGGATATAATTTAATCTGCTGATTTTCTTTTGGCATTTAGTGCAGAGTTGTGATTGATTAGTTTCTGGTTGTTACAAGGATACCATCAACTTCTTTTGTAGATCAATTTTCTGTAGGTGAAGTGTGCCACTGCGGTCCAGCAGCAAAGTGTGTTATGCTTTTGACATTTAGCATTTTTATTTTGAAAGATTTTTAAAATTTTACCCAATTAAATTCAAGGGTATAGATTTTACTTTTCATTCTATTATATAAATCACACAGCTATAATTACTGTAGATTGTAAATGTAAACTAAGATTTTAGGTAGGGTATCATTAGGAGTTTATTAATACTCCTCCTTGGTTTGGTTCTTTATTGATACTGTTCTTTTTCATTACTAAATAATTGCTTTTTAAAAAAGAAGACATTCAGATCAGGATTAGGATTAGATATCTTAAATATAACTAAATATTTCTAGAGCAGCAATGGTAATGTTTACAAAAGCAAAGCCACTGTATAAGCTCATCATCAACATCTCCCTGGAAAAAAATCAAACATTTCAACAAAATACATCACATTCCTTTAGTAATCTTGGCATTATCTTCGCTTCACCTGGTTCACTTGACTGTCTCCACTACTACCTCTATGCTCTTCTCTCCGTGTGTGTGTGTGTGTGTGTGTGTGTGTGTGTGTGTGTGTGTGAAAGCAGGAGAGAAACCCAAGCGTATTAATACATTAATCCAAAACTGAAAAGTACAGTTAAAAGAACCGTTAATGTCCGAACCTGTCAATACTACAGGCTGAAATAATTTACTGGAGTGCCCTGTTTTGGTATCCATTTCTAGTATTACTATAGATATAATTTAGTTTGGAGTCAAGGGAATTTTTATTTTCTTTTGATATTTTCTAACATCATAATTATGTGAATGTGAATGAAACAGTTACTGATCATTAATCAATATTAGTGAAGGGTGTTTCTCATTGTTTTTGTCCTTTATTTAAAAAAAGTACAACAGAAGGAGTGTGTGAAGAAGTCAAAAATCATTATGAATTATTTAAAAGTACAGTATTTTAGTATTTACAATTGTTGTAGGTGGTCTATCTGTTAAGAGCATACATTGGATACTGGTGACCACATTCACCAGCTAACCTATGTTTACAGATACACACTGTTTGTTAGGCATCACTGATGGACAGTATGTCCGTCAACAAGTCAGACTGTTACTTTGAACTTTTGGTCTGTAAGTCAAACAGTTAAGTGGTTGGCCAGCTGAGTCACTCATTCATGCAGTCAGTCAGTCAGACTGTCAGTCAGAAAGCTCTCTGCCTTCCAGTCAGTGAATGTAGAACATCAAAAGGCTGGAGCCTCACACTGGGTGCCTAGTGTGAATGCTCTATGAGCAGAATAATGCGATTAGAGTTGACTGTGTGATATTTCAATTGGTTAGTTCCATGCAGCCAGATAGGAAGCATGTTATGAATATAAAACGTTGGGAACATGAAATCTTTAGACCCACCACCCATTTAACCCAACAATTAGTGCAGAATTAACTCCATGTTTTTGATTGAAAAAAATAAAAACACTTTAATTTTCATTAATTTAATTATATATATATATATAGCAAATATAGTTTATAGTAAATATAGTTTATCTTTTGAACATTCAACTTCAATCAGCCTACAAATGCTGAAAATGTCTTTGTAGGCCCCCAGTTTGTGTCAGTGTATGCCACCTCATACTATTTTCACCTCAGTCAGACAGTACAGCAGTACTCTCGAGTGACTAGATAAAGAGAGAGCGAAAAGTGCACAAAAAAGGGGGTTTGTAGAAGTGTGAGAGAAGTAGAAGAAGATTATAGAGTTGAGAAAACGCAGTAGATTTGCTATTCATGTCTTCCTTTTCTTGGTGGGTGTCTTGTCTTCGCAGAGGTCTGTGGTAGGGAGGAAAAGTCATGCTCTGGTGTCAAAGGTTCTTACAGGCATCAGTGGTATTGAAACCCAAATTATGTATGAAGAGACTGAAAGATGGCTATGGCAGCAGCTGTCACTGTCTGTGTCTGCAAGTGTGCAAATTTATAATTTATTCTACTATTCATGGAAGGAATGACACCTGAGGTAGAGAAAGAAGAGAAGCAGACAACAAGAACATGAAAAAAGTTTCACATAATATATCTCTATAGTGGAAAGCAAACAAACTTTTCTAGTTCAGATATTTTTTGTTGTACTGTGTCACATTATGGTCTCATTAATGGTCAATTTGTAAAAACTTGGTGAAATTGTTTATGTGGCTTTCATGGCAACAATTATAGATAAACATAGACAAATTCCTGTATTACTAGATTAACCCGAGTCACAATAACCCACAATAACCCTTTAATATTAACCATGCTATTATGGTTTGCACCTTTTAACCTGCAGTGCGGGACTTTTTTACAGAAATTTCCACAGTACCATGACAACAATCTGTCATTTAGCTAGAGTAAAATTAATAACATAGTGTGTCAGCGCTATGTTACATAGTGTCTCCAATGAGGAAAAGTGACACCAATGATAATCTGTGTATGTCCTCACTGTTGATCACTTTCTTTTTTTCCTTCCTCTAAACGCTGAGTTAAAAAAAAATACATTTTTTTCTTCTTTTTTTGCCATAAGCGCCACCATGTTTGTATTTGGTTTAGACTACTCCATCACTACAGTTCCTCTAGAGCCATATAGAGAGAGAGTTGCGCCATCTCCATTCAATTTGAATGGAGGTTGGTTTATTTGCATGACCTCATACAGAACAACATCGCCAAAGCATATTACCACAAACTATACAATTAAACATAAATAAACAAACAATTCTTAATAATAAACATTCTCTCCAAATAACTTTTTCTTCTCTGTTACAGCGATGGCAGCTCGTGAAGCTCTATACATGGCTCTGGGTTGCTCACCTTTAAGCTCTGGCAAACCAATCATTGGTGGTTGGCGTAAATCATTACTGGTGTGCCAGCGCGGGATTGTCAGCACAGACACCAGATTTAAAAACCGTTATACTGCAAAATACGGGAGATTTACTTGGCGGCAATAGCCTCAATCAGCATTATGTGAACTAGTTTGGCAAGGGCTTGAATGTAACAACTGTTCATTTATATGTAAAAGTTCTGCACTCCAGCTTTAATTAACCACCAAGTTAATTTCTGGAAGGAAATTATATTCCTGTTTCTCATTAACCACGCGTTAGCCTGCAGACTAACAGAAAACGGAAATATTAAATAGTCAAATGGAAAGACTTGTTTTATTGTTTCTCATGCTGATAAATTTACATATTTTTCACATCTTCAAAACTTACTCTGTTCCTTGCTATGTCGCTGTAACATGAAAGCCCTTTCACTGTCTCTCCAAAAATACACGAGCACAGAGGGAAAAAAAAGAAAAGGAAACCAGATTATGGAGTTTACTGAACATGGCAAAAGTAATTTGAAAGACTGATGAGCAACCAGCTCTGTTAATTTATTTAATGAATAACTAGAAAAATGCACTGAGTAGAGTGCAGATCTCTGCCAGTTGTGTTTGGGGGCAATTTCGGTAGGGAATAGAGAGTGTAGGTCGGGCTGTCTGTCCAGTACATTTTATTGTAACACACCACACAAAATAAATCCCCTCCCTCTCCCCTCCCAAACAATGAAGAGTTAAGTCTCACTCAATTGTCCCTCCCGGCTCCCTTACACTCAAGATGGCGGCGAAGATCACATAAACAGGGATTTATTGTTCAATCATCTCATATGGTGCCTAACTTCAGTGGATCATAACATTTCTAAATTGTTAACTAAAATAGTTTTTTTAGTAATTGTGACTGGAGGTCTTTGAGCGTACAGTCATAAACATGCACAAAAAAATATTAGTCATATGTCCAGTAGAATGTGATTATGTGTATTCTTATATATTTTTCTTCCACATTAGTTTGTGAAAGAGATTAGATCAGATTGGACTTTATTGCCCACCTAAGTGGAAATTTGTCTTTGACTTCTCCAAAACATAGAAATACAACCATGACACCACCAACCTTGAGGAAATTATTAATTTAAATACAGTATTATTATCAGACTGTTATGAATGTGGCACAGCTCCCATGCACACAAATCAACAGCAGCAATTATCGCTGTGAATGATAAATTGTTGCTGGTGATAATAGAGAAATATTTTTTAAGCTCAGTCGAAGTTTCCAAGACGCCAAACCCCGGGTTGCTCCCCAGCCACTGGGGATGCACGAGCCAGAGTATTCCTAATTGCCGGTCCCCAGCCCAACCAAATATATAGATCGATGAGTTCTACCACTATGGGAAGCAGTCAAAAGAAGAATTGTAAATATTAATATTCAGTTTTAGTGTTTATTTTTTCTTTATATAATTTGTCAAACAGAGATCATATAATAAATATTCCACTTATTATATGATCTCTACGCTCTTTAAAGAAATTTAAGGGATCTTCATCAAAAATGTTTGCGTTTGTTTAAAAAAAAGCATTTTTTATCAAACACAATGATATCCCGGACCGGTTGGCTATATTCTCTATATTATCTGAAAACCACACTGATGCATTGACACTAGCGCTCACCGGCACTCATAGCTTGATTTAAAAAGCACTAGTGAATGTGGATGGATAAAGCCTTTATCTGTCTCCTTCCTTCATTTATACTTCCTCCTCTTCTTCTATTCATTCTACCCATTTTCTAATCTCCTCTCTCTCCTCTCCTCTGCCCCTCCTGGGTCATATTACGAGGACTGACATGAGAGATCAGGTCCATGAACATGTGGGCCAGTCGGGCCTTTTATGACTGCCCTCAAAAATGTTTCTGGGCTGGGCAGTTGATTCCTAAAAGATTAAAACAAGTATGACATGTGGAAATGTTGTATTGCAGTGATTTAATGAAAAGGCGGTCAGTGGACTGGGAGAGAAAGGACGGTGGAGAGGGTGAGTGGGTTTGAGGGACAATGATGTAGAGCCAGAGACACAAAGCAATTGCACAGTTTAGAAGGAAACATTTTGAGAGAGAGAGGGAATGATGGAGAGAAAGAGAGGTGGAGAGGTCAGTTCTCCTCCTGAACACATTCATTTCACAGTGTTTTACTCGACTCTCCCTCTGGACATCACCTCTGTTCCCCTTCAAGCGATTATCCCTCCATTTGCCATTATATATGTGGCAAAAAGCCTTCACTTACACACATACTTACCGTATCTGTTCACTCACACCACAAAAAAAGGACTGCAAGCTTCCCATGATGACCATTAGAGGAAGCCAGAGATTTTCAAGTGCTGCTGATTACTGTATAGAGTATCTGCCATGGCTGTTGATATTGTATTAATACAGCTGTCAATACCTATTGTAAAATAATGATTAAGAGCCTGAAGCCACGCAAGTCAGGGTAGCCTCCAGATCATTTTCTAAGAAGATGGGTGAACCACTTGAGCTGGAACCTAAATCATACTTGGGTCAACTCTGTAGTCAATATACTTTTTGACCATTAAATGGTAAACCCATATGTTCCAATTTATGTTACTGATTGTACTGCTAGCTAGGCTACAGTAGGATATTCATCTGATCTGTAAAAATAAGCTTTAATAAGCAAATAACAAAATAACTGCATATGTCTAACAGTGCCTCTCATCCATGATGTACTCCTTTTTGATAGTAGTAATAACAATAACAAACACGTGGCTGGTGGTTTAAAAAGCAACAAGAATGACTGAGATATGCCCGACCAATCATAAATGACAAATATCAGTCATTTATAGAAGGACAAATATAATGCCTGAAAGCAGTTTGACTGAGGGTGTAGATAATAAGATCAGTGTGTAAGTAAAGATTAGTGGACCAGAACAATGCAGTAAAAGCACTTCTAATCAGTGTGGAGCCACTAAAACTTAGAGAGGTCTTAAAGCCCGTGGTACCATTATTTTGTCTGTAAAATATACCGGTATATTATCACTAATACCCTGCAAAATAAATCAATAGGTAAACTGCTCCATGACTGTTTAAATGACGTCAAAGCGTGGTTAGCCCAAAATTTTTTAAAACTAAATGAGAGTAAAACAGAGATCATGCAGTTTGGCTCGACCAACTCTATTATAGACTTGGGCCCCCTCAATGATTTTGTGCATCCTGATGTAACTAACCTTGGGGTCAAAATAGACAGTGATTTTAAACTTGAAAAACAAATAAATGCAGTTGTGAAATGTAGTTTTTATCATCTTCGCCTTTTAGCCAAAGTTAAACCGTTTTTGTCTTTTAACAGTTTTGAACAAGCTACACCTGCTTTTATTTCTTCTCGTTTAGACTACTGTAATGCACTTTATATCAGTATAATTCACAAAGCACTTTCACGCTTACAGTTAGTCCAAAATTCTGCAGCACGTCTTTTAACTGGAACCAAAAAGCACGCTCATATAACTCCAATTCTTGCCTCATTGCACTGGCTTCCTGTATTTGATTTTGTATTTGATTAAGATTTTATTGTTTGTTTTTAATGTTGTGAATGGACTGGCCCCAGCATATATCTCATCCAAATTTATAGGCTAGCGCGGTCACTGACGTCAGAGAGCCAGCTCCAGCTTGGTCCCCAAGACAAGACTTAAAACTCGGGGGGACAGGGCCTTTTCTGTGGTTGGAGCTAAACTCTGAAACGCTCTGCCCCTCCATGTCCGAACAGCCCCAACAGTTGAGTGTTTTAAGTCTCGTCTAAAGACACATTTTTATTCTTT
>JAPMOB010208006.1:0-42051 GCA_029875015.1 Lepomis gibbosus
TTATGTTTTGTGTAAAGCACTTTGAATTGCCTTGTTGTTGAAATGTGCTATACAAATAAACTTGCCTTGCCTTGCCTTCTTTAGCAATGACTTCCTGCTTTCTTCTGGCCAAGAAATAGTCGTAGCATGCACCTCTTTATCAAACCACAACATGTTGTAACACTAGTCCGAACTGAGTTGATTAATGTTTTTTACTACTAATGTAATCCATAACTGCTTGTAGAATGTATCATGTAGTGCCCTTTCTGTTCATATTTGGACTACTTATACCTATATTAGTGTTTTGGAACGTTTTGCTTCACTGACTTGAATGCTGTGATCCTTCTAATAATGATTTATACATGCTGTTCCACACTCATTTTCTGCCAGTTTTTCAAAGCAAGCAAGCCAGGATTGTACTTGTGCCTCTGGTTATCGAAACTGCGAAAATTGCATTGCAGTGCGTTTAAGTGGAGAGTGCTACTACCAAGTTACAAGAAATTACAGCTCAAGGACTTCAAGGTTTTTCAGAGTGAAGTGTAACAGCATGGTTGGGTAGGGCTCCATTCCACTTTACATCTGCTAACAAGCACAGAAAGTTGTTTTTGGCCAAGGCTTTAACTGATAAAAGTAACAGTATCTACTCAAGGGACAGAAAGAAAAACGTAAAAATCACCTGAATAATCTCTGAATTTTACTTGCAGCTGCTCATTAAAAAATATGCACCTAATACATATGTCCCGTGCACCACGGCTGCAGGCCTCATGTGTGTGAAACAAGTGAGATGAGAGACGAAATTTGACTGCGCAGTGTATCTATTCCCTTGGCACTTCATTTTATGGAAAACAGAAGATGAGATGGAAAAAAAATAGAGAAGGCAACAAAATGGTTTCAATTACCTTGCTTACGCTCATTTCCAACCCACAGACATGCATTTACATGTTGTCTTTGTGTGGAAACGTTAAGTCCATTAATATAAAAGTGTCTAATTTTATTCTGCTGCAGGTGATTCTCTTGCTATTTTAATTTAACGGTCTAATTAGAAAAGTTAATTATATTCTTTCCCCTGAAGTTGGCGTGGATATGTGCAGAAGAAATGGATGGAGATGAATCTGCTTTTGTCGTGTACATTGTTACATTTGTGTGAGATATTGAACAAAATGTTTTATGGTACTGAGGTGACATGAGAAATACTAATCTGATAAATGGAGACCAGAAAGTCAGTGACATGGCTATGTTCATTGTAGAAGACAGGCTTTTATGGTGGCTTTTATTGTAAAGGTCGACTCTGTGAACAGACAGCATGTGACGGTCAGAGGTGATCTGCTGGTGGCCGCGGATGAAAAGATGTCTTACCAACAGAGGAGATGTCTGCGAAAGGGTCCTCCCCCTCCTCAGCACCAATCAGGTCGTTTTTACCTTTCTTGGCTTTGCCTCGTTTCAGGACTGTAAAGAGAACAGCACAGACAGGAAAGGAAAAATAATCATCTATGAGTCCTAAAATATATATAGTAATAGTAATACAGGAATGGTGCTCGTCTGTTATGCAAAACTTCCTTTATATAAACCTGTGAAAGTTAAGCAAGAAAAACGAGCAAATTGTTTTAATGGAACAACCTTTATCCCAATGCACAATATGTGTGTGTGTGTGTTTGGGGCAAAGTGGAGGGGTGAGCTAATTGGAAACTATGAATAGCAGGCATCAATCATGTTTTTCATTTGGAGATTTTCTGCCTTACTATTTGAAGCCAGACTTGGAATGAAAAACTGCCAGCGTGACCAGCTCCATGTCACCGCAGTGGTGGGCTCATTCTTGAGATCTACAACCCTGTGCCTCTGCTCATCTCTGCCAGGAGGCGGAACCAGGAAGCGAAACTAACGAGGCTCTGAGACTGAGAAACACTAGCAACTCTTAAAAAAAAATCTCTTTCTTATCAAATCATAATTGAGGGTCTGTATCTATAAACGGGATATAATAATAATAATTGTCCCTGGGGGGTATAACCAGGTCAATTAAAAATCACATAAAATGTTTTCACTTATTTTAAGATGATTGGTTGAAGGTTATTTTTACACTGAGTAAAATATATTATAGGTATTTTTTTTAAAGAATATTTAAAATATTTTGAAAAAACAAACAGCAACTACCTTAAGTTCAGCCATTTTTTGAATCTCTAAATAAAATATCCAGCCTGAAGGATAATTTCCTAAACTTCTTATCTCCAAAGACTAGTTATACGGTGGTTCAGAATAAAGAACACCTCTACTGAGTCAGCCAGTTATGATTGGCACTTGACTCTACTACTTTTGCCTGTCATTCATCTGCCGAAGGCCTGCTATATATTTTCTGCTCTAAACACATCAAAGTGGTTTTTCTACGGCTGTGAACTTTCTAATCCCCGATATGGAACTAATTGAGAAAATAAGGAAGCTGGGTGCGGTCAGTTGAGTGTTTCCTGTGTCTCCGTTTAATAGCAAAGGCATTTCTGTATGTGTGTGTGTGTGTGTGTGTGTTTATGTAGTGGGGAGCATAGCATAGTGAACTTTTAGTTTACTTTACAAATCCAGACTAAAGCTGAAAATCTCACAAATTCTCTTGCCTTCACCCCAGGCCTAATGGATATCATGGGAGAGAGAAAGCCAGAGACAGAGAGAGAAAGAGTTCTTCTGAAATGAAAACAATAGGAGTAGAGAGTGGAAACCATGATCAACACTCAAATAACTTGATCATTAAGTGATGATTATACTATTATACTATGATTAGCTGGCTGGGCTACAAGCAGCACATTTTGAGGGGTTATGTAAATCTGAGGAACCACCTCATATTCACATAGTACACACGTTAAACTCAATTAAATAATAGTGTATATTAGAGGTTAAAGAAAGCTGTACGTGTAAGAACATGTACATTATATGAATAACAAATAAAGGTCTGGCCTTAAATCATATGCTATATCTTGTAGCCAAAGATCTTTAGTTTGGAAAAAGTGGAACGTGAGTTCCGCTTTCTTCTGCACAGTACATACCATGGTGGCTCATCCAAACCCTGAAGTATTTTGGTGTAAAGATGAATGGTTCTTTGTTGTGCTTAAGTTTGCTATCTTTGTCACAAAAGCATAAAGAAGGCAAGATGGACTATTTAATTAGCATTTACTCAGATTTCATGGATATAGTAAAACATATTAGTAGAGGTATAGTTTTATACTTTTTGTTGTTCTGAGTTTTGTTATTTTATTTACTGTTTATTGATAAGCCCAAGGGGGCTGGGTATTGTTTTTATAGAAACTTTATTCATCCATATTATCATTATGCAATGAAACCTGCCAAAATCTCAAATGAAGCAGATTAAACTCCCTTTAAAAGAGAAAAAGTCCACATCCATACATAGATTTTAAGAAACAGCACACATTTTCATAGTTTATGAAATAAGTTTATTTGGTTTATTGCCGAGAGTTAGATGAGATGATTGATACCACTCTCATGTCTGTTTGGTAAATGTGAAGCTACAATCAGGCGACAGTTAGCTTAGCCTAGCATTAAGCCTGGATCTGTCCAAAGGTAAAACAAAAAAACTCACTAATCAGCATGTTATATCTGGTTTATTTCACCTAAACAAATGCTGGTTATTACAAGTCAAGGTTTTATGCCTTGTTGTCACTGTGAAGTAGCCAAGCAGCCAGCTGAGACTCTGCTAAAAAAACTGTTTTTGATGGTTTCTCAATTTTATATTTTTATTAGCTAAATGTAGGCTTTCAAATAACTGCTTCATTCTGGACAACAATCAAATCAGTCAAAAATGCCTTAGATTTCATATAAACCTACACTCTACTCCACAGGTGTCCCTAAAGACTGTACCGAATTGTGAAAATGGGGTTTTAAGTATGCTGCTCCCTCTGCTTGGAATCAGTAAAAATTAAAGAGCTGGTTTAAAGTAATTTAAAACGACATCTATCTGGCAGTAGATGTTTTGAGTGACTTTGATCAATGATGGTGATGACTTCTGAAGCATATTTTTGATAGTTTATGATCCTGTAATTTATTATTTATGTTTTTGTGTCTGTAACCCTGTTTTGCCCAGCACACCGACACTGCAAAAAACTATTATACAAAACATAAATACAACAGAAAGCAAAACCTGTTTTCACCTGGAAGGTTTTGTTTCCTCTTGTACCACGCACCATCCAATGGGGACTTCTCCTCTGCAATCTCATCCTCCTCCTCCAGCAACACCTCCTCTGCAGCGGGAGAGAGAAAGGAGAGAGGGACTTTCTATCAATTTGTCATGTTTTTGTAACACAACAAACACATGCATGCCAGCTCTCTTTCTCTGTTCCAGAGATGAGTCTAACCTGCTTTGCAGATCCACTCCAAGTATCCAGTTAGCTCTCTCTCGATCTGCTGCTGCCTCCGAAGCTTCAGGAACTCCTGCCTCTTCTCCACACGCTCTCTCTCTTTGGCAAATTCTCTGTTAAAACATATACAGAGATGTATATAAATAGATACATAGAAACATTTGATCATATTTGGCAATGTGACGGAGGGTGGAGGGGCAAACATCTGCCAGGAGAGAACCTGCACAACCTGTACATTCACAGCAACAAACAGTGAATTACAAGACCAACAAGTCTGTTACACACTGCATCGTAAAAATGGATAAAATAGCAGTTCAAGTGTTCATCTGAAGGAACTGTGGAGTTCAGATGACAGCTGGGCAGCTGTTGAAGCACGAAGGAGGAAAAAGGCTGGTGCAACAGCTGGAGCTGAAGAAGAAGAAACAGTGGAGTGTAATGTACTGACATGATAATACTGCAGTTTCATGGCTGCCTATGCGAGGGGGCTTAAAGAGACGGGAGCATCTACATCTTGTTTCAGACAGAGGCGGAAATGAAAGCCTACATGAAGAGCTAGTACAAGACAGAAAATTATTGTTTTGAACTTTGAATCATGCAAAGCTGCCATAAAGGAGTCACAGAACTATAATCTAGTACTGGAAAAGCAGTATAATAGGTCTCTTTTAAAGGAATTGTATGACATTTTGGTAAATACTCTTATTTGCTTTCTTGCCCAGAATTAGATGAGAAGGTTGATATCACTCTCATATCTGTATATTAAAAAAGAAGCTACAGCCAGCAGGCCAGCAACTAGCTTAAAATTACTATGATGAATGGACACTGAGAGAAAGTGCTAGCCTGGCTCTGTCCAAAAGCGAAAAAAATTGTCTACCAGAACCTCTAAAGTTCACTTATTAACCTGTTATCTCTTTATGTTTAACACACAGATTTGAGATGGCAGCGATCGTCTCATCTAAAACCCAGCAGGAAAGTAAATAAGCTTATTTCCCAGAATGTCAAATATTTTCTGTTGTATTTCACATACTGGTACAGTAACAGGACAACAAAGTTAAACTGCTCCTTGTCTTTGAATACAGTTTTGACAGGGAGAACGACAACAAAGCTGCTTCAGCGGTGGGTTTCTTCTAATCTTCAGACTAATGGCCATGCACATGTTTGCTTTCATCCAGATTTTACTGAGGCAATGGGGTGAGAGGTTGCGACCACAGACACAATGAGATGGACAGACGTCAGATCCAGGAGCACAGAGGGCTGGGATGATTAAAGCCACAAAGCAAGGCCTTTTTTCATGACAATAAAAAGGAGAAGCGCTCAGTGAGGAGAGGTGAATGATTTGTTCATTTAATCAATTCATCCTCAAGTCGTGAGATAGCCTTCTTCTCTATTTAGTAGCAGACAGGTGGGATGTTATCCCGATAAAGTCTTGTCTACAAAAGTAAAACAACATTTTTAACCCCAGTCAGTTTGACATGCAAATAACATTTTTAAATCCAATTTTATTGGGGCTGTTTGTGTAACAATTGGATTAGGAACACAAATTCAAGGAATTCAAGGAATTTCTTTAAAAACAGCATAAATAATAAATAATTCGCCATGATCAGCATTTATTACATGTAATATGACCCCAGCCCGTAGACAACCTGGAATTTGTACAGCTACGTTATGAGATGACTTACCCTGATAGGACACCAAGTACCAGGTTGAGCATGAAGAAGGAGCCTATGATGATGAGGGGGATGAAGTAGAGCCAGTTCCAGGTGTTTCCTACTACATCATTGGTCTGGACACACAAACAAACACAGAGACGCAACACAAAAAAAACAACATAGAAGATATTTAAGAATTCAAGAGCAAGTCATAGCCATTACACACATTTTAAACATAGGTTTTCCTCATATTAACAAATATCATTTTTAAAAAGCAATTAGGAATTAAGGTGATGATATATTCCATGTGTCTACAGTCAGGTGCCACTGCCTCCGTGTATACAATTCTAAAGCGTTCTATAAAGATTTCAGAAGTGACAGACAAAAAAATTTAGTTTTTAGTTGAAATGTTTAGTAAAAAAAAAGAAAAGGAAATGTTTAGTAACCTGCCACAGTGGCAGGTGAGGGGAAAAATGTAATTTCAGACCCTACCCAGCACATTTATAAAATGAATTTGTCTGTATATAATAAATAAAGTGTTAGCATAGTTTGAGTCTTCTCATTTAATGTTCCATTTGTTGCTGCTGTGATGATAAATAAACTAAACAGGTGAAGTGTGGAACCTAATCCGTGAAAAATGCAAAAGTTCACCAGATATAAACACCTGGATCGTCTGCTCTTTTTATTTTCCTGAAATCACCTTGCTCTCACAATGCTCTGTATTTGTTCTCAACTTAAGTTAGAAAGAGTAGTTTAGTTGAAATATTAAAAGAATATGCCCCAAATGAAAACAGAATTTTGTCTGGTTTTGAATGAACCAGCATGAGCCGACAGTGCAGTGTGATGCGGCCAGCCACAATATCAGCAATGACCAATCACAGATTGATTCTCGATTTTTTTTTACTAGGCCTGCTTAAAATCGTATTTGAGTGCCGTAGCGTATTAGCGCAGCACATCCTCTCACCGTCATCTCTCTCTCTCCCTCTCCCTCATGAACACAGCTGCACAAATCTGTCCAACACAATGTCAATGTCGGAGACCGAACTTAAAAAAGCTATTAGCAAGCATGAAAGGTGCCTAGGTAATAAGGACAGCTAACATCGGGGATTTTGAGGCTAGCACGCAGTAGCTGGTAGTCAATGTTGACTGCACGCGTGTACCCCCCCATGCGCCACAGTTACACTGTCTTTCTGTGGGAAAAACTGCAGTGTATGAACGTGTTTTATCCTACTTTCCCATTTCTCAGCCACAGCTGTGAATGTATTTCTTTACAGACTTGGCTTACTGAACAAATACTTTTGTCAACTTGGCTCATTAAAAAAAATATTGACAACTTTTCAATTTAAAAAAAAAGGCAATTTAAAAAAAGTCTCTCCATCATCTCTGTGAGCTTCGAACCAAAAAAGAAGAACCCCACCAACAAATCTCCCGCTAACAAAAAGCTCAGTCTGCTATCACAGCAAAACAACTGTTTAATCCAACACGAGCTACAGCTCTGTCCAAAGACAAATAGGTATGACAATTCACAGTAATCATGGCTGTGGGTTAGTTAGCTTTCACAAACAGAGCAGGCCACACACACACACACACACACACACACACACACACACACACACACACACACACACACAAATACATGCAGACAGCTAACTGCAGTTGCTCTTTAGTGGCCAATTACCAACTCTGCAAAATGATTAATTTATGCTGATTCATCGTTAATTAGATGTTACAGAGCACAAAATGTGGACACACAAACAATAAAGTATAATGGACACCTGGCTATTATACCCATATGTGGGTATAATAGCCAGATGCACTAGTGTTGTAGACAAGACCGCCCAAACCGAGACCAAGTCAAGACCATGACCAGAGTTTATCGAGACCAAGCCAAAACCAAGACTTTTAGGGGCTTGGACCAAGTAGAGACCAAGACTAAGGGAGGGCGAGACCGAGTCAAGACCAAGACAGGTTCCCCAAATCACATGACACACAATAAAAATAGATCTGTAAAATCCACATTCCCATTAAAACACCCACATACAAACACTAAAAGCTGAAATCAACTTATGCATCTTTATTCAACCCTCCTTTTCCATGCTTACAATCACGGAGAGGAGGGACAGTCGTTAACGGTTAACACATTTTTAATAAGCATTATTGGTTGCATTTGAAGCATTAAGTTTTATATCCAATCAAAGTTAAGATGTTAACAAATAAATCAGACGATGCAAGAGCAATTTATTTTACTGGTCTTGAAATAAAATCCAGAGTCCTCAATGTCTGAGACCGAGTAAAAGACCAAGACCATCTGGAGTACTACATCTTTGTAGTAACTTTCTAACTTTGGTTAGATCCGTTTTATGTTGTATTTTAGACTGTGTACAGACTGAGCTACAACAGGGCTAATAATCGGGCTTGTTTCCCCCAGGGGGGGGTCTGGGAGTCAGCACCCTCTATGCCTGAGAGCACTCCCACACAGTGGGGGACAGACCTCCGGACTGATGGGCTGTATGAAGCACAGTGACATTTTGCAGACGCCAGTGTCGGAGCGCTGCCACACGCTGCCCGTAATAATGATGGGAGGTTTGGGGCGGCTGAATCAGCAGGCTGGAGATCTATATTATGCACCCGAGTATGTGAGAAGAAGACACACACATATGCAGTAGCACTCCCTCTGTCTCTGCTGTCAGAGCAGCACCAGCCCACACACCGCGATAAATGGCTGGCAGAAGCTTCACTGTGTTTCTCTGCATCATTTCTTTTTCTACGTGTCCAACATCTCATCACTGTCTCGTCATCTCACCACCTAATCTTCAAGTCTTTCTCTGTATCTCTGTCTCTTGCTCTCCACATTAAAGCAACTAAACTACAAGGATCTTTCATTTTGTGTTGATTCTGGCATTTCCTGTGGACAAAAGCGCTTTCCCACTGTCTTGTGTAGTAGAGCTCTTGATCTGGCTAGCGCGTGCATTTGTTTTGGAAGTAATCAGATATAACCACAAACTATAATGTCAAAAATAAAATCCTCTTGAAACTTTTCCAATGTAACTCAATGTCTACTGCATGTGTTAAATAGACAACATCTGTTAATGCAGGCTTAAAGTTTCCATTTTCTTCTAATGATCTATGTAAATAAGATCATTTTGTATCTGTAATCAGAATAAGGTAACAAGCAGTTCTCTTTTCTGTTTGCAGTAGCAGCAGAGATCTTACTCCCTCTCTCTCTGGGGAACCCGGGATGCCTGGTGTGGAGGAGAAAATGAAGTGGAAGTGCACTGTGTTGCGTCAGATTTCAGTCCCAGAGTCAGCTGGGGAGGCGGGGAGACTTTTCTCTCCTGTTGACACGGCCTTAATTCTTCAGCTGAGTGCTCAGGCGAGTTCAGTTGAGCTTGTGCAAATGTTTTTCAGATTCTGAAAAACACTGCAAGGTCTCTGCGGTGGAAGAGTTGCTGGTGTTCTCAGATTTAACAGGTTCAACAAGCAACGCAATCGTGCTCAATCAATCTGATTTTGTGCTTCTCATAGGGATATTTAATACTCATTGTTTGGTTGTTTCTTTTAAAAAAAAAGTTTTCAGATCTATCAGTGTTGAATATTACTATGACTACTAAAAAGCGTGGAAAGTAAACTTTGAAAGAATCATTAATACAGATAAAACATTGATTTAAAAAATCAATTTGCTGAATTAAACCTCAGTATAATCAGCAGGGTAGGTTTTACATTTTCTCCTCATTCAGTTTCTTTTAACTGATCTCTTTTTGTTGCAAAGAGGAGTTTGCTTTGTGTAAATACTGTACAGTTGCCCAAAAGAACAAAGTAAAAAGAACTTTTTGACTGAGAACATACATGGCCAGTGTCAGTATCATGAATCCAGTACTGTTTTCAACACCATCTGGCTGGCCCTGCTGGGTACGAATCTGACAGCGATGCAGGTGTATGCCCCCCCCCTCACCATGTCCTGGATTGTTGGCTACCTGACTGGCAGACCACACTATGTGCGCCTGCAACACTGTGTGTCAGACAGCGCGGTCAGCAACAGTACCCCTGCAGGGTACGGTCCTGTCTCCCTTCCTCTTCACCACGGACTTCAACTACCACACAGAGTCCTGCCATCTTCAGAAGTTTTCTGATGACTCTGTGGTGGGCATCTTTGTCTCATGGTGTGAGCAGAACCATCAGCAGCTCAATGTGACAAAGACTAAGGAACTGGTTATGGATCTAAGGACGGGCCAAGGCACCAATGACTGTTTCCATCCAGGGGTTCAGTGTGGACATTGTGGAGGATTACAAATACATGGTAGTGCACATTGACAATAAACTGGACTGGGCCAAGAACATTCAAGCTCTCCACAGGAAGGGCCAGAGCCGTCTCTATTTTCTGAGGAGGCTGAGGTCCTTCAATATCTACCGGACTATGCTGAGGATGTTTTATGAGTCTGTGGTGGCCAGAGTTATCCTGTTTGCTGTTGCATGCTGGGGCAGGAGGTTGAGGGAGGCGGATGCTAACAAACTCAACAAACTGATCCACAATGCCTGTGACGTTGTGGGGGTGGAGTGGGACTCTGTCGGTGGTGTCAGAGTCCAAGCATGCCATCTTGGACAATCTCTCCCACCCACTCCATGACGTGCTGCTCAAACACAGGAGCACTTTCAGTGCAAGACTCTCCCCCCCAAAATGCACCACAGGAAGACATTCCTGCCTGTCTTTAACTCCTCCCTCTAAGTGGCTGACATACGGGCCCATCCATCCATCCATCCATCCATCCATCCATCCATCCATCCATCATCAACCGCTTATCTTGTGTACAGGGTCGCAGGGGGGCTGGAGCCTATCCCAGCTGACATTGGGCGAAAGGCAGGGTATTATCTGTTTTGTGCAATATTATCTTTTTAATAATTAATGTGCAATATTCTCTGCTGCAATTCTTCTACTATTTATTCACTATTACTGTTCACCATTACAGTTCTTTAATAATGTAAATATTGTACATGTCCTCACTCCATTTTTCTTTATATTTTATATTTATAATCTCATATTTATATATTTCTTTATCTGCCTATTTTCTATTATTATTTCTATTCCTTATGCCTTGATGTGCAATGTGTGCAACTGTTACACAAGAATTTCCCCTCAGGGATCAATAAAGTATTTCTGATTCTGATTTCTGATCCTGAAAATCTCTATTTGGCACCTCCTGGACAATCAGCTTTGCATGCCATACCATAGTGTGTAGTCTTAACAAGAAGTAAGAAAGAAAAGATCTGTACTATGGCCTCTGGGCAGCATGGAAGGAAATCAATCACTTTAATTTATCGTATGTCACTTCTGGATGGAGGGTGTGATCCTTTATTCTATATTACAAATACCCTGTGGCAATATCAAGCAAACACATCTGTGGTTCCGTCTACATTAATTCATATATTTAGGCTAAGATGTGTGTTTGTAGACTTGTGCGTGTGTTTCTTGCCAACCCTTCTTATTTAGCTCTTAAGTCAAGATTTTTTAATGCATTTTGATCAAATCTTACAATCTGATACGTTATAATCTAAATTGGAAACAGCGAAAATAAAAAGTATAATGTTGCCGTATTATTACCAACTGATGTTTGTGTATAAGTGCAAAATATTGTGTTGTAAAATTTAGTCTAAGAGATGTCTAAGGTCAAAATCAGAGTAAATTACCCCAGAGATTTCTGTTTTTACTTTCCTTTTGCCAAAAACAATGTATTCAAAGATGGGAAAGGCTGTTTCAAATCTGTATTTTGCAGATTTCTGTATATAAAAGATCACCAAATCCTAAAATGGTCCAAGTAGTTTTCCCACATCTCTGCTTTGGTGTTGCTAATTTGCCCATTTCTCAATGTAAGAACATATGGTATGTTTACAGTTTGTGTGTGTCATTTAAATGCATAGGCTGATTAGTTCACCCCACCTTTAAGTGCACTGGGGCCTTGAAACCAGATTAAACCACATTGCGTGCTCAGCAGGAGAGCAAATCCAGGGCATATGGCAATCAAGGCCATTGGCTATATTAATTTAGTTCATTACAAAACTGCTGATGCACTACGTTGCCTTTAGCAAGGTACGGCTAATGACCCCATATGTTGTTTAAGTATAGTGGGGTGCCAGAAGAAACAAATACGACAGTAAAATGTGACGTTTTAAAGTGCTGTTAATAGTGAAATGCAGTAATCGCTGTATTTCTAGTTAGATAGTAAAAATAGAGTGGTCTATGTGTTGAGAAACACAAAATATTGGTAACCCAACTTGAAAGGTAATTATGGTACTTTTAAATCCCACATACCACCACCAAGGCCACATTTATGAAAAAACATTTAATCCTTATCAGTACCTGCTTCAAAATCTACATAGTGACAGACAATCATGCTGCTCTCCTGATGATGACCCCAACATTTTGAGAACTCCTAAATCCTTTCTGGGAACAGTAGACATTTGAACTGCAGTTTCATTAGTCAGACACGTGACCAACGAAACTGATGTTTGGTGAGTGTAATCCATTCTACTCATAACTGTCACTCTGTTACACAAATTACTGTAATTGTAAACCCATACAACTAACATACAGGTATGAAACAATTTATTACCAGTTCAGCCTTCAGTCCCCCACAAAGCCATGTACCTCAATGATAAAAATAATTAAAATGGTAAATATGTCATTTTTAGTTAATGACCCTTTAAGTAATCATATCCCTTCTGACAGAGAGCTGGCTGGGGACTACACCTTCTAACGTTCTCAATTTTCGATTTTCTTTTTATTATTCTTTGAACTTTCCAAGGCATCCACTGACTTTGATTGTTTAATTATCTGAGGTGATTGAAATATTAATGTTAAAAGCCAAACAGACCCAGATGCTAAAAACTTAACTTTGGCTGCTGGAGACATTTGACGTCACTCAGCATGTTTTTCGTCTCTCTGTACTCTGGACTTTCTCATATGAAAAGGACATAATATACTGTACCCTGTGACATTAATGTGGCTATTTCAGCTTACTGTTGCATATTGTCTGATGTGTCTGCCTCTCCTGAACAACAAAGGGTACTCAGACATTCAAAAAATGTATCATTGATAAAAAAATATCATTGAAATCTTTGCGGACACTCTAAATGAGTTATCGCTGTTCATGGCATCACCAAATGAGTAACTTGTGAACAACTTAACCTCAAATTTACATAATATAATTGATAACATTCAAATAATTAGGCAGCATAAGAGACGGTGTCACCAGGCAGAATGAAAGAAATCTGAAACAAGCCAAGCACTCTTTCTTCCCTAACATTAATGAAAACATCGAGAACAGTGAAGTGCTTTTCTCTACTCTACTGTTCTCACCAGAACTAAAACGTCTGAGCACATCACACCTGTTCTTAGATCTCTGCGCCGGCTGCCCCTCAAAACTGGAATCAATTTTCATATTTTGCTACTTGTGTACCCAGCTCTAAATGATCTTGCAGATCACTATATAACAGACATGCTGATTAGATTCAAATCATCAAGAACTCTCAGGTCCACTGGCAGAGGTCTTTTAACTATCTGGACTAACTCAGGAGGGCGCCTTCTGTAAATATGCCTCAAGTAGATGGAATACCTGAGGACCTGAGAGAGGTTCCTTCACTGAACACTTTTTAAAAACAGGTTAAAAACCTTACTTCTGACTACATTCTATGATTAACCTCACACTTTAATATCCACATGTATTTTCTGCACTTTGTATGATGGTGTTCCGATTGTATGTAAAGCACACTGTGCTGCCCATGCGTTGTATCAGATTTGTTAAGCACCGTACTTTCCTGTCTAACAGATATAAAATGAAAGTTACACTAACTTTATCTATAATCAATGAATCAAATGATGTGTGAACTCCCGCTCTGATGTTTAGCCTCATTTAAGGGGAACATTCAGCAGCTAAATAGACAGAACAAAATAGGTTTCACAAACATGACTCCAAATGAACTGTTAACTTGCTACAGGTGGTAATATCGATAGGTAAGACCAAGTCTGACACGTCCACATGCCATGTCTGCTCCAATTCAATTCAAGCTGTATGGCAAGTTTAAATGAAACTGGCCACATTGTATGATATTTGAATTGAAATTTGTGGTGGGAAAAGTGAATAAAATACAATAAAAACAATGAGCAATCTATTGTTTGAGATACTCTTTAAAAAAAAAACAGTATCACCATTGTAGAAGTAAAGTGATGACACTTGAAAAAGTTGCCTCCTATACACTTTGTTGATATCAACAAACTTTAGGCATAACTTGTATTCACTGAGCTTGATGTTTTTATATGAGCTCACTTGATGTCATTATTCCACCTCTGTTATTCCCATGAGTCACCGCTGGTTGAGTGCTCTGAATGATCGGTGGGATCGGGAAAAAGCAAAAGCTGCCACATAATTTGGAGTCATGCATCATGCAGTTGTGGTGTGACAGTGTAGTCCCACTTTCAGCTTACAGTAATGCTACCACACACACACACATACACCCACACACACACACACACACACACACACACAAGCACGCACAAACACATTTTCTCTGATAGCAAGGAAAGCCTGCTGAGACGAAGACAGCCACTCTGAATCAATTCTGCAGATCCTTACTGTCCTGAAACATTCAAAACAAGCAGTGCTGACTGTGCTCACCAGCTCTTGTGAAGAAAGGGGAACATTTAGCAGCTAAATATACAGAATTTTATCTAAGGCCAAAACTAAACTAAAATTCACCAGGTTTCACAAACTCCAAATGAATGATAATGTTGCTCTGTGCTCGCTACGTGTGCAAATCTGTAACTGTATGCTCAGATGTCAAGATGAAAGATAAAAATAAAGAGTTAAATTGCCTCAGCTTTGGGTCTCTTAGTTTATCTTAAACGATGTACTTCACACTGAGCTACATTTTTTTCTTTGTACTGAAATTCATTTTCAGCCACAGAACATCCACTGACGTTCAAGGATTCACACACAGCTATGACAGAACGTGTCTATTTTTACGAGGACTGGACAAGCACCATGACTGCCCTGGCAGCACATGACGTCATCCTGACAAGGTCAAGGTGCATCTGTCTATGTGACTCACAGGGCTCTAATGAAGTGAGAGGAAAAGGTGCCTAGGTGATCAGCATCTCGCTCTCAGATCTCAATGAGAAGATGCTACAATGCAACTAGATCTAATGCTCTAGATCAACTTTAATAGCAGACATGAGGTGGCGGCGCACAAAGATACACTGACTGCAGAATGTCATTCAATGCCATGTTATTCTTGAAATGTACACTGAACTAATGCAAAACTTGTTTTTGCCCCCATTCATCATGAGCTGAACTCAAAGATCTAAGACTTTCTCTATGTACACAAAAGGCCTATTTCTCTCAAACATTGTTCACAAATCTGTCTGTTAGTGAGCAATTCTCCTTTGCTGAGATAATCCATCCATCTCACTGGTGTGGTATATAAAGATCAGACCGCATAGGTATTGCACAGGTGTGCCTTAGGATGGCCACTAATAATAATAAAAGACCACTTTTGTGTACATAGAGAAAGTCTTAGATTGTTGATTTCAGTATATGATGAATAGAGGCAAAAACAAAAGTGTTGCATTTATAACTTTGTTCAGTGTAATTTATTTAAGTAGTAATACCCCCCTTCTTCAACAACACTGTATCAACAAGTGTATCAAGTAAAACACCTGACATTTTTTTATTTGAAGCACCTGAAAACTTTGTTTCAAATCCTATTCTATATAAATACCACAAAACAACATAACACTCATAATTATCATTCAAGAAGAGCTTGAAGATGTTTAATCTGCTTCATCAGGATAGTGTGGGAGTGGTTTAATCAGATTTGAATTGGCCATGGTGTCTTCTTGGCAACACATCTTCCAAACAACCTTGAATTGTTGAATTCTGTGTGGTGCATGGAAATATGAGTGGTGTCACAATTCTTTTTCCAAGAGCGCCTCGCCTACTCCAAACCAGACAGAAGAGCACAGAGGAAAAACACAAACAGATGAAAATCTCATGTGACGTCACCATTATTGCAACAATATTGTGCTCTCATGTAGAGTTCCATCACTTATAGAAAGTACTTCTAGGAATTCTATTACAAGATTTGAATACAAGATTCAAATAAGAGCAAACCCTATTAGGTCATATGTACATTTTTTGCAGTGTTAAACCTGAACATGACACACCAGAGGTAATTAGGGCTGCTTCTAATTTGATGGCAGCCACTGGGTTGCCATTAGAGACAGAGGAAATGTAATAAAATCACGGGCCATGAAATGAAGATTGCCACATTATCGACGCTGAGGAAGCACCCACACATCCTGCTGCTGCTGCTACAACAGTGTCACTTCCCCGCTGACTGGATCATGAGCTAAAGCATCAATGCAAGACTTTAGATCACTCTCATGGCATTTCTGCTAAAATAAAAACAGATGTGCACGGTGGCGGGGTCATGTCATTTTTATATAAATCAAGAAATTCACTAGGAGGTGTTTCTTTTGACTATTAAAAACACAAGTTAAAAGTGGCGAATGAAAATCAACACAAAAATCAGGATGATTTATAGTTTTATAGCCTCCTCTTCATACAGCAATGACTTTAACCATTTTTTGTTGTTTTACTTAGTTAAAAGGACTGTGGTCCATAATTGCACGAGATCTTTGTATACTGTAGTAAACGTCCTCTGGCATCCTTTGCAGCAACAAGTTCCTTTTCAGACTTGTAGTCTGAAGCCCCAATCAACACGTGAGATCACTAGAGGCAATTTATCAGTTACTTTGTGCTGCTCCCTCTGGAGCCACAAAAGGCTTTAATACGACGTCTTTCACAAATGCAGGAGGACTCTCCAACTGCTGCGAACAGACTTTGACGTGTCCCACTTTAAGGTTTGGTTTGCATTAGGTTAGTAACAGTAAGTTTGCATCTTCTTTTTTCAAGACTATCCTCACAAGAAAAACAGCATTTGTTGTTTATTGAAATACTAAGAAGGCACTATGTTCTATTTACCTGACAAGGACCACTAGTGACGTATGAGCACTTTGCAATCCTAGTGGACACAAAGTGCTGTACAATAAAACAATAAATGAATACATAATAATAATAATAATAATAATAATAATAATAATAATAATACATTTTATTTAAGGCGCCTTTCTTGGCACTCAAGGACACCGTACAGAAAAGCAAAACATTTAAAAGCAGCAAAGCCACAAAAAAAAATAAAATAGAACATTAAAACAAGATAAAGGCAAAATTTAAGTCAAATGTCAAATGTGACCACATTGACAACACGTCAAATGTGGTAGGCAGATCATGACCTCTCCTTAACTTTAAGTTTTTTATTTTATCCAAACCCCAATATTTCACTCGCCAAAGCAGGGTGCAGGGGGATGAACACGAAGAAGATAATGATGTCAGGATTAAAAAGCCAGATCTATTTCTAGTTGATGCTGGACGGTGATGACATGGTAACAATATCTAAAATAAAATGAGATCTGGAGATGAAAATGAAGGCGGACATGTCTTGCGCTGTAGAGCGATTCATTACACGGCATGTTCTCTTTAGGCCCAAAGAAATCCAGATCATTTGCTGTGTGCTAATGTTGAAAAACAATACCGAGCTAATAAAAATCATACAGGGAAAAACAGCATGTGATTCAGCCTTCAGCAATCTGTCTTCACATTATTAGTTATTATCACAGCAGGAGACATTTAGTCGATGTAGAGGAGAAGGGCAATATATAAATCCAGCAAATGACAGAATAATTTGGAGGGATAATGTTTATTATTCTCTGCTTGGGTAGCTTGAACTTCTGCATGCGTATTCCACCATAATCTCCAGTGTTCTGAAGTTGGATATCAGTAACATCCACCGTGGGGGTTTAGACACTAAAGACGACACTGATGGGAGGATACTTTGCTCAAATCAAAAGCACAGCTCTGCACCGGCTGGCAACATTATGATCATTAGCATAAGCTGAAATCTCTCTTCATTTGCACTCCCTTCCCTTTTCTTCTGCTCTGTTTCTTGATTAAAACATCACTTTACACTGGGTGTAAACCGAGATTTCGGCATTTACCTTGTCTAAAAAAAGAATACAGTGAGATGTGTTGCTGCAGCAAAATATTTTACTCCTAGTTTGTTTCTTCGTTAGGGTTAGGGATAGCGAGAGTCAACAAGTTAACAAGAGATAAAAACCAAAAACATTGTGTTTAATGAAAGCAAGGGGCAGAGTTGATGTGCAATATCATCAGGTAATGCACTGCATTAACTAACTTAATGCAAGCACACATCCTGGTGGATTATTTCTGCCAGGAGTATTGCCAGAGTATTGTATGTTATTAGGGTTTTGTTGTTATGGTTTGAGAATTATGAGTTTATAATACTTATGGGTTTATAATACTATGAGACAAGATTTTACAACTCTGGACTCATGGCAGAAATAATCTACTAGGAATGTGTGTTTGCACGTATTCAGTTGGTCAAAGCAGTGCATTGCCTGATGATATTACACTGCAGCAATAGGTTAAGCATTTCGTCAGACATAGACGGTATCATCGTAATGAACAAAGTGTTACTCTCTGTCTGAACATGGCCTGTCTCTTTTTCTCTTGCACTTACACTGAATTTACATCATGCCGATAAAAGTAGATTTTCAAGACTCTGATCAAGCTGTTCAAATATTCAATCTTTGTGGTGTGAATTTGTATTGTCTTGCTGTCGGAAAAGCTTTTAAACTGGACTTCCTGGTTTGTATTTCATCTTCTCACTGGTACCTGTAGCTGCACGTTCACATCATCAGAGAGCTTTCATCAGTCTGAATGTGCCCTCATTGTCACCACTCCATCCAGCTGAAGAATATCATTGCAGACAGCAGTGCTTCGTTCCACTACATCAGCTGCTGGGAGACCACAGGATCCTGGGATGTTGCCTCGCCGGGGGAGGTGGCGTTATGAGGGAAGTGGGGGGATGGACAGCACAGAGGAAGTAATAAGGGAAGAAGAGGGAGGAGGACGGTAATGACATGGAGGATGGGGAGAGGTGCTCTGCATTTTATTTTAGACCATTAGAGAGGAAGGTCTGAGCGATCCCCCTCCAGGCAGAGGTAGCATAGTCATCAATCTGCAAGGTTAATGCTGGGTAACAGGAAAGTATATAATCCAGAGAATAAAGCCCCCGCCTGAGTGCTATTCTGGCTTCATGACGTTATAGACTTTTCCCTCCCCTCCTGCTTCTGTACCAAGAGTGCATCTACATTTGTAGACTCGGGATATTAAAGCATACATAACATGCATGCACGCTCCATTGCATTCACACAAATACACCTATTGCGTTTCTCCACTACATAACATTGTCATTTGATTTCCTTTGTTTGCCACTTGCTTTGAGGAAATCTTTGTGGAGCATTTCTGCCCTGCTCAGACAGTAAGTTACAGCTACCTTCAGGACGTACTAATGCTATCAATCAATATGAGTCAAATAAATGTATCAACATTTCATTAGGACTACTATAAAAACAATAACCACCATTTACTACCCCATCTGTAATCGCAACTGTTTTTTAACAACCAAAACTACTGTAAAGGGCATGTTGGATCAACAAACCCTGATGTCTTTTAGGGCCCCCACATGCCAACCCACATGTGCACAATAAAGATTTTGAATATTTTTTTGGAAACACCTGTTAATACAGGACTGATTTACCTGCTGGACGATATTATCGGCCAATATGAGCTAATTGCATTTAAACTAATATCGGAGTTTATAGCAGTTGATTAATGACTATTAATAAAGAAATGGAGAGACAGATTTTTAAATCATGTCATGAGTGTTACATAGTGTCACCGGAAGGCACTCTGCAACTCCCCTGTTGATAACAGCGCCACAAATCCACTGCAAAAAAAAGCAATCAGATGACCAGAGTTGAGCATTTAGAACCAATGACAGAGTTCACGCTGAGTTGGTCATTTGTCACATGAAATACAATACTTAAATAATAAAAATCAATCAATCAATCAAATTTTATTTATAGAGCACTTTACAATCCAAGTGGACACAAAGTGCTGTACAGTAAAACAATAAATGAATACATAAAAGACACTAAAGACAAAGCTCACCCGATGCATAAAATACAAATAAAAACAATAACAACCATACAATAAAACAATAAAATCAATACAACTAAAAAAAGAAATGTCAACTTCAGTTTTCAAAGGACAGGGAAAGGTTTTAAGAAGAGTTTTAAAAACAGACAGAGAAGATGCTTATCTAATGTGCAGAGGTAGATCGTTCCACAGTTTGGAAGCTGCTACTGCAAAAGCTCGGTTCCCTCTAACCTTGCGCTTAGTTTTGGGCACACTTAGGAGCAGTTGATCGGCTGACCTGAGAGAGCGGGTGGGTCTATAGGAGTGTAGCAGCTCAGAGATGAGGGGTGGGGCAAGACCATTAAGACACTTAAAAGCAAATAAAAGAATCTTAAAATGGATCCTATGCTGTACAGGCAGCCAGTGGAGTGACGCTAAAATGGGGGAAATGTGCTCATGTTTACGCATTCCAGTTAAAAAATGAGCAGCAGCATTTTCTACCATCTGGAGGCGAGCAATAGAGGATCCACAGACCCCCATGTACAGTGCATTACAGTAATCCAACCGAGTAGTAACAAAGGCGTTCCTAAGTATGGAAACAAGCGGGACCAAATAAAGAGAGAACAGGGCCTAATAATGAGCCCTGTGGGACCCCACACGAGAGAGGAGCAGAAGGAATCAGGATTTTATGGTCCACTGTGTCAAAGGCAGTAGTCAGATCAAGAAGCACAAGAATAACATAATCCCCAGAGTCAGTAGCTAAAAGGATATTAAAAACTTTTGATTTTGTGCTATGTAGGGTTTTAAAAACAGATTGGAAGACTTTATTCAGTATGAATACTGTACTCATCCAAAAAGGCCATTAACTGACTGCAAACTATTTTTTCCAGGGTCTTTGACAGAAAGGTTAGTTTGGAGATAGGCCTGAAATTAGCAAATATGCAAAATAGCACTCATCATTTCTCCTCTTAGCCCAAATCAGTCTGACAACATACCAACCCATTCTGTTTTCCAATTTTTCATTGCCCTCCCCCGGCTTCGTCCTGGGTCACAGCAATATATGTTACAGTGGTTGAGTGGTGGAGGCTACGCTGCTGACAGACTTGATTGTAGATTTATTTCTGAAACAGTGTGGCAGTTCTACTGAAGGGTCCGTCATTTCTCCGTGTTTATCACTGACTTACTTAAATATTCTCTAATATTGCTTACAGCAGCTAACAGTGCCTATTGCTAAATTAGATTAAGCACAAAGCTAGTTAATGCCATGTTTATTCTTTGAAGAGTCCTAATGTCAATGAGCGGTTAAATTAGGGCTGGATAATAAAACAATAACAATAATTACCGCAATATAATTTTTCTCAATAACAATATAACAAATGTTCAATAAATATTCAATAAATGTTTGATTTTATTTACTTGAATTATACACAAACCAGACCTTTTTTTTTAAAAGTTTGGCTTCAAGTGTTGCCCATGAAGAAGAGTTTAAAACACAATTAACCATCAGGTTTCTTCAACTTTCACTCAGAAGTAAAAATCCGCCTATAAACTCGAAAGAAATAATGAAATAATGATTTACTTATCGTGATAATTATCAATATCGAAAGATATGAAAGTTTTTATTGTCATAACATTTTGGCCATATTGTCCAGCCCTAGGGTAAATTATAGCATTTAACTTATTCTAAATATATCTTCGAGCTGCATGTCTGTAGTAATAGTCCAACATTTAAATAAAACTGAGCTTAACGAGTATCAGCTTCCAGCCAAAACAAAGTTATCTAGCTCCTCTTTCGAGTGTGCAACGGGGTGAAATCTCAAAGTTGTGGTTTCCTGTAGCTTTAAAATTTAAGAGTGCTGCTTAAAGACTAAATAGAATAGAATAGAATAGAATAAACTAGATATGAATATGCTTATTCTCTCTCGGTCTCTCTGCATGTTCTAGCAGCAAAAGTTTATTGATGCGCAGTTGTTTCCATGTTCAGTTGCTGGGACTGTAATCTAAGTTTTTTTTTAAATAATCCATTTAGGAAAAGGATGGACTTGGCGACCTGTTCAGGTTGTACCCCGCTTTTCGCCCAATGTAAACTGGGATTGACTTCAGCCTCCCGTGACCCTATACACAAAGTAAGCGGCTGACAATGGATGGATGGATTTAGGAAAAGGTATTATAGCCCAAATACATAACAGCTTTCAATATCTGCGTGTTCTTAGTAGTAGGAATGGGGTCTTCTATCCATGGGGTCTTCCAACATTTTCAAAATCAAAATATCAGCTTAAAAATTCTTTTTCGCTTTAATGTCGGCATTGCCCCCCAAAAACCCACATCGTTTAGGCAGCAACAATATCAATGCATTCCAATGCTTACTGTAAATCACTGGCATTATGTAAACACATGTTGCCTAACCTCTAATCCATTTAGATGAAGAAGATTCTTCCATAACTCACAGACAAACACAAAAGGCTACTTCATCATCACCACCTAAAGGCAGATCTCTTTAATTTTAAAAAAAACAGTCACTTACCCCTTGCGCCTTCCACCAGCTTCCCTCCCCACAGCTGTTGCACTAGTTTAGGTTCACAGTCCAGCGCACAGTGACAGACGAGCGCTGAAGCAAGGCTCACACATTAGCAACAGTGCTCTGTGATTTTCTCACGCAGACAATCGCTGTGTTTCCAATCAGAAAAATCACCAACAAATTGATTTTTCTTGGTTGAATAAAGCATACAGGCAAGGTTAAGCAGGGATTCACTTTTTCCCCAGTTGACAACACAGCACATCATTAGTAAGGTAACACTGACTTAGCACACCTTACCGCACATCACAGACTAAGGCTGGATATTTGCTCCTTCCGTTATTAAAGCCAGCAGGTCGTGCTGCTGCTACTTGTCCCTCTCCTTCTCTGTTTCATTTGCAACCACTTAAAACCACTCTCAATCATTTTGAGCTAACGTACAACAATAGTAGTGGGAGGAAGCCAGAGCACCTGGAGAGAATATGCAAACTCCACACAGAAAGGCCGGGGCAACTGGGGTTTGAATGCATGACCTTCTTACTGTGAGGCGACAGTGCTAACCACTGTACCACCGCACCACCCTATACACAATGTCAATATCTGAAATGTAAACAATAAAAAAGTAAAAGAAAAAAAGAATAGGCCTAGATCTTGTTTTACTGTATGCAGAGCTCTAGCTTCAGAGACCCTAGTGGTAGTGACCAATGGTCAGTGGACAGGCCACTGCATTGGCTACAATCACCTCCCCCTTCTACGACAAATCAGCTCACATGAACAACATGTCAGGATGCATTATCAGGCTATGTTTACCCCATGGCTAGATCGGTCTCACCAGTAAATGTTAGTAAGTAGTAACTGTAGAAAATACTACTTGCAGTTAGATATGTCTTGCACATGGATTTGGAACAGTTAAAATGTTGACTGGATTTTAGTTTGAGATGTCCTGTCAAAGCATGCTAATGCACACCTGTCAGCCAGACTCAAACTGTTATTTTCCATGGCCACGGTTCTCATAATGGATACAGACACCAGCCTACAGTGAGTGAGTCACCAAAGGCTTCAGCAGAAGGTGGATGTATAGGTGTGAACCAGGTGTTACTTCGGTGAAACTCTTTAAGCACTCTCCATTGAGCTCAACAATGTCTGCATGTGTAAAACAAAACCTTAAGAGCAATCAGACCAATTCAAGAAGTCCCAAAATAACTGTATGAATGTCTCTGTAAGGCCACTTATTCAAACACCTCTTCATGCATGTCTTGTCATGAAAAAGAAAATACTGAAAGAAGAAGGAAAAGACAGATGACTGGATGGTGAAATTCAGCTGTGCAGAGAGAAAGACCAGGTTGAATAGTTGGGCAGGAAGAAATGCTGTAATAAAAGCAACACAAAAAGGCTGCAGTAAAAATAACTGGCGGATCAAAAGGAATGACTCAGTGCAGAAGGAAAAGAAAAAGCCCAGAATACAAAGAAAAAGTACAGATTGAGGGTAAAAAAGGCCTCCTCTGATCACAGACGTCTGCAGTGCTGAGGATAATAAGCCAAAAAAATCTGCGGGAGATGTTTGGAGTTAAACAAGCAAGAAGAGCAAGGAGGGAAAGATGGCTCTTAGTAAGTGGCTCACAATGTAGTGTCAGTTAGCTGATCTCTCGTGGGAATGGAGAATATGGAGGGAGGAGAAATGAAGGCAGGGAAAGGAAAAGGAAAGGTGTTTAGGGAATAAAGAAGTTAAATGTAGAGGAAGGGAGAGTGAACTGGAAGAAGAAGTACATGTGCAAAGAATGCAACAAATAATTCACTGCCAAGTAACATGTAACGGATCAAGAATAATTTAGCATATTTTAGCGAGTGTGGAGCAATTCACTATGACTGCATTAACTTCAAACAGCTACCTGCAAGAAAGAAAACAGGTAGCTTGCACCAAGACTTGAACGGCCTACAGTATGATCAGAAGCAGAGTTGCATAAAGTCAAAATCCTAATACTGACGCATTTTCAAATGTACTGATGGTAATCAATGAATTCATGAATTCAAGGTGTCCAGTAGAACATCTATGTGCTTTGTAACAGTTGTCCAGAAAAGACCATTAATTACTCTACATCCCAAAATCTACAAATAAAATCTTCCACAAAAAGGGATGTCTGTCTAAATATATAATAAATAAAACGTTTTGTAGTCATTGAACCAGAAGATCATATGATGAGCACTAAAACATCAAACAGACCATCTTCACTCTTGTCAATCTCATCTAAATCACATAAAGAGGTTCCCCTTGTATTCGACACACCACCGCTGAGGAATGAACAACCACCCTACTTAAATGTCACACAATCATTAATATCAATGCCCAAGTAATGATTTTAACTTGCACATTGTTGGAGCATGGTAACACTCAACGCTTGCCAGTTCTCTGTGTATCCTGTGTGTGTGGCCGAGCGAATGACAGCGAGCGGGAGGACATGACAGTGAAAGTTAGAGGGGAAAAATATTAGCAGTAAGTGTTTTTATTCTGAATGTGCAGTGTAGGTCACAGTGTGTCTGTTAATAAAAATCTGTAGTTTCCCCAACTGCTGGAAAAGTGAAGGCTGTTAGCACTAGCTGGCATCTCCCCTGTACAGCACGTGTTTTGGCCGTTATGTAATGTTAGTTAGTAACTGCTTAGTAATTATCCAAAGATCCTGTATAGAAAAAAATTATGCATCAAGATGCATCAATAATCGCTTTATAATTGCATCGCAGCTCTCTGAATCCTAACTGAATCGAATCATGAGGTGCAAAGAGATTCCCACCCCTAATCCTTAATGCCATGTACACACAAAGTATTTTATGCTCATATTTTAATCACCATAGCTGCAATGGGTTGTTACACCTTCACATATATACATTTTATGCTTACAGTCTATTTTTTCTGAATTTTACATGCATAAGTGATTGTGCATTGGGCTACTTCTGTACTGCAAACTTGCTAATTACACTAAGCATACTGTATACACGTGGTGTAAGGTATTTGTGCTAAATGTGACAAATTAATAAAATTTTAAAATGATGATCAATGAGCCACTGTACACACATCATAAGTCTGTTGCAATGTTAGATCATCACACATTTATAATGTTTGGAGGTTCCCATCCCACCACTGCTGAGCACTGAGGAATTTTTTTTTTCTGAAATATTCTCAACACTCAAATTTTGTATGTAGGCTAACTTAAGTCACATATTAAAAGGTGTTTTTGAAAAGAGTTAAAATTCTCCATTTTCCTCTGTTCTCCTTTTCTTTTTTTAAATGAACTCCATCTGTCCCTACACCAAAGGCAACCTTTCAAATCTTTCATGACTCTGTAAACACAGGAAATCTAATTTTTTTGTCTTTAAATGGAAACCTGTGTCGTATTTTTTCTCATTTGACGGGTACTGCTAGTCCAATAAGTGAGGCTTACGTTTAATTTTGCATTCATCATTTGCTAAAAACAAACAAACACTAAAACAGATGGTGTCAGACAGCCATCGTGGGATTGGCCCAGACACTTCGCCATTTTTTAGTTCTGCTTGGCTGGACGTCCCTTGTCCTTAAGGGATTCTTGTTTTTCCTTTTGTGTTCTGGGATTATGTGTTTTTAAAAGGCATAATGATGCTTTTTGCTGCCCTGAAAAACCAGAGAGATGCTGACATTTAGATAACAAAACAGTTTGAGGGTGTCCCAGCAGCTCACCTGGTAGAGTTCGCGCACCCTGTACTAAGACTGAGTCCTTGTTTGAGTTGGTAACAGAGAGAAAAAGCATTAAAACTTGACTGGCTTGGGGGGTCGTCCCAGTGACCCAGTTGTCTAAGATACAAGCCACATGGCTGAAACATCCAGCCGCAAATTATTACGTGACATTTATTTGCCCTTTCTTTCATTGTTTGTTATTTCCACTGCTTTTCTCATTTTACATGCTCCCAGTTGGCAACTTCCTAACTGAATCTTAATTTCCATTTTTATGCAGATGACACCCAGATTTATATTCCCATCCTCTCCTTTCTAATGCTTTTTTGTAAGTAAGCAATAATCTGTAATAAATCTGATTTTTGAACATGTATTTTTCCTTCACATTTATAATGTTATTATGTTCCCTTTCTGTATTTGTCTTCTTTTATGTAGGTAGGAAGGCAGGTTGGTACATTTATTTGTCACGATATAACAGGTTTTATAGTGAAACTGAGTTTTGTAACTCCCTTCTGCTACATAGCTAGACAATATATACAGAGGCACTTATGAACATTGTAAAAAAATTAAATAAATAAATTGATATATTGATAATATATATTATAATATAAAACACATATATAAAATAGTGTAACAATAATAATAATAATAATACAAAAATAATACATAATTATAAAAATTGTAAAGTGTATTGAGATACCGACTTCCCTGTACATCATCATACATCATACATACATGGAGTCTAACACCAGACAGGTACATTCTGTCCTCTGTGTCACTGCCTGCTACCTTACCATCCATGAAGAACCAATACAGGCACATCCTGAAGTACCTGTTCACCATCTCTGCTTCAGCAGGCTGGCTCTCTCTCTCTCACACACACACATACACATGAATAAAAGTTCTCCACTCCGTGACCAACTACTTTTAAGATGCCCTTCAGCAACAAACCTATCCTCCAAACACTTCAGGGGAGCTGCTCAATGGTCACAGTTTTGTAGTTGGTAGCTCCCAGAAGCCAATGTGGGTCTCTATATGAATGTTAAGCATATTGGTGGTGGAAAAAGAGTGTGTGTGCCACTCTCTGAGTGAATTATTCATGGTGTTATAACGCTAATGGTTCCTAGAGGCGGTAGTAATTGATATGATACTCTGGGCCAAATTTTTAAAAACAAGTCAACCAACAAACACACCAGGACATGGCTTTTCAAAAATGGTAAGTTTGAAGATGTTGAAGAAGAAGGAAACACTAAGACAGTAGACAGAAAGCCAGAAATCAAACTTCTACTGCAAACAACAACATTTAGTGTATATAAACTCACGCTGTAAAGGATGTCCACCCATCCCTCCATGGTAATGCACTGGAACACAGTAAGCACTGCAAACAGGATGTTGTCAAAGTTGGTGATACCAAAATTTGGTCCGGTCCAGTACTCTTCGCATTTGGTCCCGTTGGGACACGTCCTGGCTGGGGGGTCCTGACCACAGGGCCAGTCCACTGCTCTCTCACCTGACCGAAAGAGAAATAAAGAGAGCAAAGGAATGAGTTTTGATATGCATATTTACATTTTCATGTTACATTGCAATTGTAAATTTGGTTATTTTTATTTAAACTACTTTTAAAGTATCTATCAGACCGACGAAAAGATAGATGGATCTCAAAGTGATTGAATGATTGAAAAGATTATTGAAAAGTTTTAATATTCTCTGCCACTTAAGCCACTGGAATGATTCCAGTGCCCCCAAATGCTAACAGGTTTTATGTGGGTCAGAACTGCAGCAGGGAGAGCAGAGCAGCCAAAATGTCATTTTCCCCAGCAGTTTTTTCCAGCTGCCACACACTGCGCTGATGTGTCTCCTCACAATTAGTCATCAGTCATGCTGCTAACTCTTCCAAGGGAAACACCCACAGAAATCCCTCCCAAGTGCTCCGCCCACCTAAACTGGTCCCTCTCAGTGGAGGCCATTGACCTCCTAACCCCATCATGCAGAGTGAGGTGCAACTTCATCCTGTCAGTCATTACACAAAGCTTGTGACTCCAGGTGAAGGTCAGTACAAAACTGACAGATGAATTTAGAGCTTTGCTCAACAACACTGTTGTTGCTGCTAAAGCACCTAGCCAGCAGCCAATATCATAGCCCTTCTTCTCCACTCAGAACATCTGGAAGTTACTTTTTTGTCAGTGGCCCCTTCTCCTCTACAATTACTTAGTGACGATTTCGCATGTAAGCCCAGAAATATCTTTTTTGCAGTGACTGGGAGGAGTGAAGATACAATATTCCACCATATTACAAAACCGGGTGCTTCTAGTCTTAAGGTGTCGTGTCCAGCCAGGTATCTCTCTTACCTCACTTCCTGTCATCCCTCTACTATCTGCTATCCAGTGAAAGCATGAAAAAAACTATTCAGAGAGACACACTCACTATTTTTTGTCAATTTTGTCAATTTGTGTTTGATTCTATCCCCCTGGGTCAATCAAAGAGCTACAACTTTCATTGAAACCACTGGAGCATACTTGTTACATACACTCAGCAACACAGCTGCAACTACAGCTGCCAGCACACTGTAGACCTCACTGGCTGAAAGGGCCTGAGTTGGATCATGATATCAGTGATGCTTATTGATTGGTCTCTACGTGCACACCTCAGTGTGTTACCCGCATCTTAGAGAATGTGCACTTTAGGTAATGATGTAAATCAAGACAAATCTACATTTAAAGTATGATACATACAGTTGTACAGTAGTGTTTTAAGTCTAAAGTCTGTTGTTACACACCTGTCTTAACCCCACAACACTACATCATACAACAAACACACTTATAAATGCCAAAAGCACCAAACAGAATGCTTAACAAAGAACTATGTTCTGCTGTGAATTTGTAAAAGATGTGTTTTCAGATTTAATCAGCTTGGTTAGGCATGTATACCATCTATGTTCTTAAAAGAGATGATAGTACTAGTGTGTATGGAGGTTGATGAGAGTTTGTTTAAAGGATGCGCTGGCGCACATGTCAGCAGATGGGGATCAGAAAAAGAATAAATGTGCTGAGTATAACAGATGCCTTGTGCACCCAGGCTTTCATGAGGGATAGTGCCACGATCACAAGTTGTGCCAAGTTTTAACGATGATTTGCAGAGCCAGATTGCACAGCCAACATCCCTCTGGTGTCACTCCAGTAAAATGTGTCCTTTCCTTCCTACTGACAGGTGCTGTGTCAGCCGGACTCGGTGTATAGGAACATCTTAGGTCTCTGTTACCTTCTACTAGGTGCAGTTCCTAATTGAAAGGAGAACACTAAAATAACACTAACTACTAAGAAATTGGAAACCTAATTTTATAATAACTAAATAAGTTTTATTTAGTTTTTTTTTTAAATTCATTTTACTGGCTTTTAACTAAAAACAAAAAAATAATTGAGGTGAAAATGTCAGAAATGCAGTGATTACACACTGAAGTTTAACTGTATGCTTTTTTCCCCTTCTGCTTACATTTATTTATATGAAAAAATATTGAAATGATCTAATGAAAATCAATAACAAAGATAATACAATTTAAAGAAATATGTTGAAGGATCAAGGACATACAGTATCTCACAATTCATTTCACATTTTCACTTATGGGTGTACTCACTTTTGTTGCCATCGGTTTAGACACTAATGGCTGTGTTATTTTGAGGGGACAGCACATTTACACTGTTATACAAGCTGTACACTCACTACTTTACATTGTAGCAAAGCGTCATTTCTTCAGTGTCACGTAAAAAGATATAATCAAATGTTTACAAAAATGTGAGGGGCATAGGTGTCATTTACACTGGGGATGCTGGGGACATGTTCCCACCACTTTTTGAAATGGCTTATTTTGTCCCCATCACTTTTTGAGAGCATTTGCTAAAAGTTTTCTGCTTGCAACATGAAATGTTAGATAACACATAAACATTCTATGAGAAATGCACATGAAGACATTTTCATTGTAATTTAGTGCAAAAAATGTCTCTAGAATGCAAGAAATTAAGAGTTGAATGCTCAAAATCTTCTGTGGGAGGACCCTCATACCCCCCAAACGAATAGCTTATTTGATCAATGAATATTTCTTCTAAATAGCATTGGAGTATCTTGTTGTCTTGTTCTCATGACTCCAATATTGTGCATTATCACATCTTGTGGACTAAGTGTTTCGTACGCACCACTTTTCAACATACAGTGATGCCCTTGGTGACGGGTTGTTTAATGTAATAAGCGGTGCAGTTGGAAATAGGATGTGCGTAGAATACTACTAAAAAACTACAGAGGATCATAAATCATTTTGGACTTTGTGGTGTTTGTTTCTAATCGAATTAATGTCACAAGGGAAATTATCTGAAGCAATCCTACGCAAAACTGAATTTCGTGACTCGTGACAATATGTTTATTATTTATCTAAAGGCAACATCTCAACAGAGACAATTAAAGAGAGGACAAAATCATTTTTCACTAGAAGAAAAGGGCTTCAATCAGGCTGTGCTCTGATATAGGGACACCCAGTGAACCATGCAAACAATATGACACACACGTTCCTTATGGCTTTATCCAGCATAACCTGTTTATGACTCACTCATTCATATAGGCAAGCACACACACACACACACACACACACACAAACACACCGAAAAAAACCACACACAGCAGCCGTCATGTAGAAAGTTGTTACCAGTGCTACTCAGCTTAATCAAACCCTGCTGTGTCTCTGTGACTAAAATAACTCAATAAAACACGTACTGTACATTAGCAGGCTGTCACAACTGCTCACACCACTACAAGCACCCAGACTGGGATGAAACACACACACACACACCTACAAATACACATATTTTTACAGCTGGCCCAGCCAACATCCCTCAAGTCACGCCTTCACACTCTATCTGACACCAGCAGTGGGGAAATAAAGCCTCCTCGTAATTTCTATCACTGCATTACACAATGGGTAATTTCAGCCAAGCAGTCTGACTGTTTTCTATAATTACTATAATGATGCAGCATAATAACAACACTGTAATGTAATGTTTTTTTTTGCTGCTGTGCTAACTCACACACGGGGTAGAAGGCTTGTCTTTGTTCCTCTCTCCATCTTTTTTATCTTCACACATTAAATTACCATACCAATGATTTCGGTAACCGTGCACATGTACACATTTTACTTCCTCCACTTACTCCAGTGCACACCATGCTTCATTCGTCAAACATTTTCAGCTTTCAGCCTTCATACCATCCTGATGAAGGCCAGGTGGTAAATAAAGCACTATATAAGCATAACTGTAATTAGTGTGATACTATTAACTGGGAAAAGTTAAATGCTGGTGCTCTTTTTTATTAATTACCTCTTTAATTTGTACCAAGTTACATGGAATTTTTAGAAAATGTAAGACTTTTCAGGGCAGATCAAATAAAGTGCCAAAGTTATATATTTGTCACAAGGCAATGAAGTGCAGACAGATAAATCTGCAATTAAACTGCATTCTACATTTGTTGGAAGTTTCAAAAGTGAGATTTAAAGAATTGATTTTTTTTTTTTTTAACAAAAATTAATGGAAAGCAAAGGCTGCCGGAAAGGTAAAATGCATTGTAAAAGTCTGAAACTCTACCACAGTAATGTAAAGTCAACATGATTTATATTTAAGGAGACAAAACACTATTATGCTAAACTCCCACTCACACTTCTCATGCAGGAGAAAGATGGAACTAGTGAATTGCGACCTCATTAACACCATTTGAGACTGCATTCGATCAGGAGGCTGAGTGCTTAAGCTTCCCTATTGAGTTACAGCAGAAGCTATCAATCAAAACCTGAAGACCATGAAAAAAACATTCATTAAAATCAAGATGTGAAGAATGGCTGTCAAAAAATCTGCTGTGCACTTGTTTGTTACGTTGATATAGGCACGCTGCCTGCCAGCACTGTGAATTTGTGGCTACTTATGAATCATGAATGAATGTACACCTGCATAAATATGCGATGCAATATATGTTCTTATCTGTAACAAATACAGGACCACAGCTGAAAGAAAAAAAAGTTTTTCCTTGTGTCAACTCTGCTGATAATCAGTGTTGTCATACAAACACGCGCCAAAGCCAAGCTGTTGCTCTCACCAGTGTCTATCTTAAAGCAGGTGTGGTGGAATTTGCCCATGTAAAACTCCACGCCGATGATGGCAAACATGACAATGGCGAAGAAAAGCAGCAGGCCGATCTGAAGCAGAGGAACCATGGCTTTCATTATGGACTTCAATACCACCTGGAGACCTGAGAGGCAGAAAAACATGGGGGAGAAGGGAGGGAAAAGAGTGTTAGCAGGGCTCGGCCTAGTTCTTGAAATTACCCGCTTCCAAGGAAGTTTATTGACACTTGGGTCCTTTTTTGTTGTTGTTTTGGCATTGCATTTCTATCAGCTAGTAGTAGTCTGTATGTCCCTCATTTTCTTAAAAAATATACCAATGTACCAAGGCAAAATGGCAACTTTGCAAGACAAGGACTAGTTTAAATACATAAAATCTTCATTTAATTAACGGGCAACGATGTAACTGTGATTAATCATTTAAAAACACTAAATCAAATTAAAAAAGAAAGAATGAAATGATAAATGATTAGAATCAGAATGCTCAACTGAACATAGTTCAACGAGATGTACAATCAAATAAAATGAATTAAATACAATTTTTTTAAATGTAAGAGAATTGACAGAAACTTACACATACTGTAAAAAAAACTGGTGTCCACAGTAATAAAAGATCCCAGTCAATGTATCAATGATACTGCACTCAGTTCCGATTATTTTTTACCTTATCATTATAATAAATCATTATTGTATATGTAGTGCAGAGACTTAATGAAATGATTAAAGCAAAGAACAAGAAGAGAAACATGGGAGAAATTATGTGGATGCACTCCTGCCTTTTAATCTCAATGCTCCATTCACAGCTGACCAACAACTGGACAATAACTTTCCTGGAGTTTAGACAAGAGAGTGACTTACTGGGGATTCCTGACACGAGTTTCAGGGGCCTCAGTACTCTCACCGCTCGCAGTGTTCGCAGGTCAAAGTCCGAACCCACCGTGGCCAGGATTCTGTAGATATACACACAGACATACACACAGTAAGCACGGTTAAAGTCTCTGCAATGTGACACAGTAGTTCACTGTAGCAACAGCCAATCACAGTCTCCCCAGAAAGGTGGCATATTCAAATTGCTTGTGGTTTTCTATCCAAAACCCATTTAACAATCATATAAAACAGAGAAAAGCACTTGAGCACCAGTATGAACAATCTTTCTGAGCGTCCCCCCCACACACAGCCTATAGGTTGATCCCATAGGTGTCTGATTACATCATGTGCTGTTTATATCTGCTTTTACCTACAAGTGGGGGAGCGGCATGGCGTGCGTGTGTATGCGTGTGTGTGTGTGTACTGGCCATTGAGCCACAGCTGGCAGCCCTCATTACAGGCTGTACTCACAGAGAGAGACTTAAGTGCTTCACTGAAACACACGGAAGAAGAAAAAATGCTCTAGGCAAAGGAGAGAGAGACAGAAGGAGAGAGGGAGAGGTCAACAAGAAAGAGAGGAGGTGGAATATAACAATAAGAATTGCTGTGCAAAGAAATAGAAGGTATAAGTGAACTCTAACCAAGAATGTATTAATTTCATCAGGAATCTAAGAGAGAAACATTCCCACACAGTCCCCACTTTGGGAGACTGCTTCACATGGTAAGTGCCGTTTTACAAAGGGACACGTGTAGCTTTCAAGAAGGCTGAAATATTTTTACCACCATTTGTCAAAACACAAGACTGAAACAGATTTTCATTTTGTTTCAGTCCAATCTGTACTATTGTGTCCTACAGACACACTCTGCGGGGCAAGGCCATTACACGCAAACAGAGTCACTCAATATCAGATTTTTGTAAGGTCAGTTTCTATTCTATGGCGCTATCTTGCTTGCAAATCTGACCAACAGTGGCGGAGACAGAATGATGGACTGAGAGAAGTCTGTCAACAGATGATAAAAGGAAAACAAGCGGCATTATCAGAGTGAATTGCCATTAAGTTTTCCCTTGACGGTTTAATTCACTGTAAAAACTAATGGAGGATTCATGATGTGTTTTTTTTAAACACAGATGAATATAAATGATCTTATTTATAACATCCCAAATGGGTATGGTTTTTAAAGCTCTCAGTAAAGTACTGTCAGGAGGGCATAGCAGGCGAAAAATCCTCAAGGGTACAATAGCTTTTATATAGAGGGTAGCATACACTCAGGACTGATACAAATTCAGTACACACTCACACACACACACAGAAAGACAACATAGAAAACAAGAATGGTCGCTTAACGCTCCCTGGTTACCAGTTGGCATGGTAACCGATAAAGCACATCTGTGCTTTATGGGAATTATCTTTATGGGTTAAATCATTCTGCTGGGATGAAAGTGCCTGTTTTGTAATATAGAATACATTTTTTCATACATATTTCATGTACAGACTTTGGAGTTGATCAAATTTTCCCACAATGATGGATTTCCAATCTCTCTTTTTTACAATTTTCTCATTACTTTTCCACATGCAAATATGTGATTTTTTATTTATCACAACGGGCCTGTATTTATCAAGCTTCTTAGAATCAATCATAAGAACACTGCTAAGAATTGAGTGAAAGAATTCTTGGTTCAAAGCTGTGCTTAAAAGTTAGTTATCAAGCATCTCAGTCTTAATTTAAGTGAAGTGGAGGACTAAATCTTAAGTGTAAGTCTTAGAGCTGATTCACGACACTGTGCTGTGCCGCAAACGAGATTTAAGTGCTGTAAGTGTCATAATTGTTTCCATGACAATTTGGCTCATTGATGGCTGTGATGGCCCTAATAAATCAGCATTGCTGCATTTGCATTTGAAACAAAGCGTCATTACGACTTTTAATTTAGCTGAAAGCGCATTGCTGCGTAAAGTCCGGGGTGAGATGACGTTCCTCACCAACTCGCTGACAAAGATGAAGCCTACTCTGTCCAAAGGATATTGTATAAATAACTGCGTGTCATCAAATAATTCAGAAACATTATTCCTCTCCTGAAATATTTGTGCACGTCTCTGTCTCCACAGTGCCATTAAAAGCCCCTACTGACAGCTTGAACCACTTGAGAAACGTCTCGATCTGTCTTAAACAACAGCCATTTCATAACTTGCTTTTATTCTTAAGTTTAAAAGCAGGAGTAAATTACACAAATTCTCAGCACTTAGGACTAAAATGACACTTTGAGGAGCTCGACAAATACCAACCCTGGGCCCGTATTTATCAAGCTTCTCAGAATTACTCATAAGAACACTGCTAAGAACTGACTTAAGTGTAAAAAATTCTTGGCTCAAAGCTGTGCCTAAAAATTAGTTATCAAGCATCATAGTCCTAATTTGAGTGAAGTGTGGGACTAAATCTTAAGTGTCAGTCTTGTCACTGAATAGATTTTCTTATTTAAGAATATTCTCAGATAAATTCATATTGAACGGTGTAATTCCTAACAGGAGTTTATATTCAACACACATTCAACAATAAAGAATTTTCGAGAGAATACATTGATACAGGCCTACACATCAAGAATGATAAGAAAGAAACAAAGCGTCAGCACAACCTTCAGTTTAGCTGAAAACGCATTATTGCGTAATGTCAGTGATGAGATGAGGTCCCTCGCCAACTCGCTGACAAAGATTATGCCTGCGCCGTCTTATTAACTGCGCGTCTTCAAATAATTCTGAAACATTCTTCCTCTTCTGAAAGATTTGTCTCCACAGCGCCATCACAAGTCCCTACTGGCAGCTCCTAACCACTTGAGAGACCTCTCGAGCTGTCTTAAATAATTAAGAGTGATTCTTAGCTTTGAGAAATTTGATAACTTGCTTTTATTCTTAAGTTTAAAAATAGGAGTAAATTTCATGAATTCTCAGCACTTAAGACTAAAATCGCATTTTGAGAAGCTTGATAAATACCAGCCCAGAGCTTAGGGATAACTTAAAAATGACATATTGATGAAGGCTGCAAATCACTGTATAGAAGCCCTCTTAATACCCTCATGTCCGCATGCACAAGTATACATGCATTCACACTTACACAGAAACATTACTGTAAAGAATTAAATAAACCAGAACAGACTCAGTGTTTCGTTGTCTCTCTCCATGGTGCTAAACATCTAAACCCACTCTATCTGTGTCTCTCCACTGTACTGAAACAGTCACACGCAGTAGCTGTTTAGGTAACACATAGATGTCAATATATATATTGCTGCCACTTCAGTAATTAGTGAAAAACTCAACCACTGCTAAGTTCCACAAAATGAGCTTCCTGAACTAAACAGTTTGCAGCTCTTTTCTGGTTGAAATTCACTCACAATTACACGTTTCCTTTCTTTCTAGTACTTGAAAAAAGCTCTGTGGAAGTTTTGTGGTAACAGATGATGTTCACCTGTTACTGCACTTTACCTTCACTGAATAGGAGAGGTCCCCTCCTGTAAACACTAATTAGACTCATGCCTGTCACTCAGGCATCAAAGATGGAGCAGTTGCTCTCTTTGACCAAACAGACCCAAACTGGCTTAAAGACTTTGACTGAACCAGGAAATAAAGATAATAAAGATAATAATTTAGGGAAAGAAACAACATAGAAGAAATTTACGGCAACTGGTGACATTTCGTGAGAATGAATGCCAAGATCAAATAATTAACATCTATAAAGCTACAAACCCACCATTTTAATTATTATCACCCTTCCAAACACCCAGAACACCAATGCAACCACCTGACAACCTACTAACTGACAGCAACTGAGCAACCACATAGAAAAACCCCTCCAAACATCTAATGATTTATGGCTGCTTTACAAAATCTAAATATTTCAGAATTAAGTACTGATTAAAATTGGTCTTTGTTTATCTGTATTTAATTAAAATAAATTAAAATATAATCATTTTGTTGGTAAAAAAAACAGACATTATGTACTATTTCAGTTGACATATATTTCAAATGACTTGCAATTCAAATTTCAGGCTCTCCAATTTGTAAGTTGTACTATAAATCTTTGAAATTTGTCAAACCAGCGTTTAAAAAATGTCAGTGTACTGGGTGTGATGTTGATGGACAAATGAGGAGCAGGCAAAAATATTTTATTCTCAATACATAAGGGCAGTGTGACCAGAGGAAACAGAATGAAAAGATGATATAAAAACATGAATCATCCCCCTGTGCTGTTTTTATATCCCCCACAATCAATAACTCACTTTCTTCTGCTAAGTATCTATATGTGTGCACATTTGCCTGTGAAGGGATGATTTGATGACCGTGTAGACAGACAGTCGGGCAGGGAGCAGGCCGAAGAAGAAGCTATGAGTTTTAATATCCCTTTATCATCACCACAATATATCCATGTGGGCGCCAGACTCTGGCACAGGAAATATGGAGTGTGATGCTATCGTCTGTCACACACACACACACACACACAGAGCCACATGCCACTTTCCTCCGCACTGTCGCACACAAGGTATGAGCGCCACAATAGGTTTGAGCAGGTACAATTTTGCTGGGGTCGGACCACTCAAATAAAAACAAAAACACAAGACAAATACATGAACAAAGACACATAGTCATACAAAAGCAAAAAAAGAAGACACACACATGATTTCTACAAAGGTGTACAAATTCACACATACACAATAAAGTACCCATTTCCTGTGTTGTTCTTTATATAGATATCCAGATCTTATGATTCAACCTTTACCACTGGAATATCATTAGAATCTGTACTTATGTAACCTTGAAGAAACAATGGCAGAAACGAGACAGAGACACAAGTGATCCATGCTCAAAATATGTAGGAAGAAACACACCCTTCGCTTCATTTGGGTTCATTTTTGTTCCTCACACAAAAAATGTGACTTGTGTGACTGATACTCATGTTCACTCATGGACATGGTTTTAGAAGTGAATTACACTCACGATTTAATGGATGAGCTTTCTTACACATGAATGGTGGTGTAAAGTGGACACAATGGGTGACACGCTCACCAAGGAGAATATGAGAAATAATGTTTGAACTCTCTGTATCCATTAAATATAAGACCTTACGTTCCTATGTCAGAAATTCAAGCTCCTAGAATCCATATTTTTTATTACCAACTGAGCTGTTTTGTCTCTTTTAGCGCATTGTTTTGGTTTCACAGTTAATCTCATTTTGGTTCATTCTCACTGCTTCACTTAAACCTTGTCTCCTACAGCACACAGTTGTTACAAGCAAACAAGATCTGATACACTCACTGTACTCAATTTGCCCAGCACCAAACAGCTGGACTGACAAAGTTGCTGGTGAAGAAAGTGGAACATTATATAGCCAAACAGCCTGATAATTTTTTCTCAAGAGCTGGTGAAGACTAAATCAGAGCTCTAAGGAAAGATAATATTGGACTTACAATCAACAGATAGACAGGAACATGACTCCTAATTAATACTAATGTTACATGATGTGTAAATTTCGACAGACAGTTTGAGCATAAAAACTTTCAAAGGCAAAGATGGGGCTGTTTGTTTGGCAGCTTATTTTGGAGCATCAAAAAATTAATTCAGCTTTGAAAGAATAGTTTGACATTTAGGGCACTTATTAGCTTTCGTGCCATGATTTGGATGAAAAGATCAACACCCCACTCGTGTCTGTGCTTTAAGTGTAAAGCTACAGCCAGCAGCCATCTAGCTTAATTTAGCATAAAGAGAGCCTGTCCTCCACAGAAAAACAACCATTTAGGTCGTTTTAGCCCCACAAAATTACAACATGCAAACACACAACAAAGACGATCACGTATTATGGAGCCATGAAGTTATACTCTGGCGGTGGTGGGTTTTTGCTGGAGTATGAATGATGCTTTGGCAATATTGTTACACATTCATGCCAATAAATCTAATTTGAATTATGGATAGTGAGTTATCTGCTTTTCATCTGGGAGGCTAGCATTCAGGTTGCCATATGAAACAAATTTTAATGTTTTAATACAGTAGTGTCAGCTTCTTTGCGTTAGAGTTAGCTAGCTAGCTAACTATGTTAGTAAAGGCTTTAACAGCCCCTTGTAGTCCCTAACACTTAACCAAACGTAGGTCCGGTCGGGATGTACAGTTGCCACCGGCAGGGGCGCTATTGTATAATACGCTTATATGACTCATATTTGGAGGTTGTTTAAAATGACCTATGTTGTTGTTTAGGTTGGAGAACTTGTTGCCTAAAGACTGGAAGCAGAGATAAATAACTAACCTGGCTCTGTCCAAGAAGAGAAAATCTGCCTACCAGCACCTTCAAAGTTCACAGGTGCTGGTGGATGCTTTTTTTCTTTTACTTAAGAGACAAAGTAATATCTCAATGTTGTACCAAACTGTTCTTTTAAAGAAAGTGACGTGATGTAGGAAATAGCCCATATGAGGTGGGCAGAAAGAAAAAGCTTGGAAAATGGAGAAAAACAGCCTTCTTGCTGAGTGATATAGTTTAATTACTGCGATCCCGCCCAGCTGGGGGCCGGGGGCCATGATTGAGTTTTTCACACATCCTGGTAAGAGGACACCCAGAGGACAGACACGAGAACACGGTGTTGAAAACCTGACTGAATAACCACCTGCCGGTCTGTCTGAACATTACCAGCTGGGCACAGACTGTCTGTCTGCTTCAGTGACTGTCTCTCTGCTGGCTTGTCTGCCTCACATTTGAACACAACCACCTAGTGAATCATTTAATTACCTGCTTGTCGGGCCAGTTCTGTTGTATTAAGTATGTCTAACTGCTGGTCTGCTACTTCAGCTCAGTAAGAAGAAATGAGGGGTAAGAATAATCCCTGAACCAGTCACAGTCTACGCCAGGGGTCCAAAATTCAATTTCTTTTGAAGTTTCGCTGCTTTGTTCTGGAAGAACTTAATTATCTTCCCCTTACTACTGCTAATGCATGTGTGTTTGCAGGTGTCATAGCTATATATATGGCTTTTAAAGCTTTCATTTATTAACATTTCTCCAGGCAACACACACACCATTCTCATTGCGGGTGGGTGAGTGGTGGGGACTGCACTTGCAAAACACAGTTGTCGGTATAAGCACATAACAGTAGGGGAAGAGCCACTAGCGGAAGACCTTTAACTGAGAAAAAAAGAAACTGTTTTAGAAATCAGGACATCATGTCAGGACCCACATGTAAAATTTAAGAAACACTGGTCTAAGCAGAAAGATACAGCAAGCAGCATAATAAAGCAACAAACTTAGAACAGTGCACTGTTGTCTTGCGTGTACTGGGTTTCCAGACCAGCAGGCAGCAAAACAAAACAATTTGTTCTTTTTGTCACTACAAATATCTGTGCCTATTGGATTACCATTGATGTAATGTCAAATTATTGATCTGCTGTATCCTCAGACTCGAATGCGCCAATTTAATTTTTGCACTTTTAGCAGTAAGGCCCAAGGATGGCACAGTCGATTGGCTGGTACATCTATTAGTGAAAGTCAGTCCTTGTCATGTACCACAACGACATCAACATTTCTTTTTTACCAATTTGGTCCATGACATGGCATTCTTGATGTGTGATCTGGCAATACAAATCATTAGATGATTTTGCAGCACAATCAATACCATGGTATATATCCCTATATTTCTGGTTGTTTCAGGCCATGGTTAAGTAGCAAATCAATGAGCAGGGTGTGAGAGCTAAAACTGCATCCAATAAAACAAGTCAAAATCTAGTCATCTACATACAGAGCTAAAGGTGGCAAAAGCAATTCTGAAGAAAACCAACACATTGACAAATACCACAATATAGAGCAAACAACGACACATTAAGTTGTTTGCTAAGTTGTGGGTTAGCAAACTGTGGCAACAGTTGCTGCTGCAAATCTAGCATGAAGCTAACATGCAGAGAGGACAAGACAGCACAACGGCTCCAGACAGCGATACTCACAACTCTCCTGCTCTTGTAGCTGACATTGCAACATGTCTGGGTGAACAAGAAATCAAGCTGAATGTCCGTGAGCAAATCATTAAATGTCACCTGACACACAACTCATGGCTGGAACGGCTGGAATAGTGTTGTATAGCGGGGTGCGGGCCACCTTGTTTGTTTCAGGATTTTTTCAGCGCATTAACAGAACAGACAGCTATGGACCCTGAGGAGATATTCACTGAATTTGACAAATGAACCGTATTGGATTAAAATTGCATACCCCACCTTTAAGGGTGCATGCATGTGCAGGTAGACGCACACAGACCACAGACAGAATATAGAAAATAGACCTCATCATTAGAAACAGACCACTTCTTGCCAATTAAACCTAATATCTCCTATCTCATCTTAATAGGAAATGAGCCAACCAATCATGAGGTGGGCTTCAGTATGTCACACCCTGTTTATAAACCAAAGTGGAGTGCATGTCCGTGTGCATGTGTGTGAATGTTGGTGGACCATATTGCCATGAAGTGGTACGATGTGAGTGGACAGCTGTGACAGAGTCAGGAGAGCAAGCATTCCCATAATGCACATGAGGACAGGAGGGGGTACTCATGAACTCATAGTGGCTGCCAGAGTCACTCGCCATCAAACATGGCTGCTGTTGTAGTGCTGTGGTTCTAAATTAATACTGCATGCATGCGCATACATGCACACACACACACACACACACACACACACACACACACACACACACACACACACACACACACACACACACACA
>JAPMOB010208008.1:0-17380 GCA_029875015.1 Lepomis gibbosus
AGAACACTTCCGGGATTTTTAACTGTTCTTGCCAAAATGCAAACTTGTGTATTGGGACAGTACTTGGGCCACAAAAGATGACGTTTCACAAGAACACAAGAACACAAGTACAGACAAGAACAGAGATTGAGAAAGGGCCCTGGTGTAAATGACTTTTTAGCAGGTGGGCCGTGTGATGAAGCTCCGCCCCCACTGTGCTGAGAGTCTAGCTCCGCCCCTGTGGCAGTGTATGCTTGGTGTATTCATAATTTGACTGTATTGTCATATCCAGGGGACACAGGTCATATTAAAAAAAGATGTACAAGTGATGTAGAGGTGATGATAACACACTTAGATATAGCAGGTTTAATATGAATAAGATTTTCTACGTGCCATAAAGGTTCATAGATTGTATAGATTTACAATCTGCCTTCTGCTGATCCTGACTGGGATCAACCCATGCAGAGGACAATCTGACTGAGTCAAAAGATTTTTATTTATGAAGCCAGCCAGGCCCCTTGAGGGATTTAGAGATATCTGTTATGTCCATGCAATGGCTGGTATTTTTTCTTCCATAACTGCAAAGGATAGCTATGTTAGATATATAACAATATACAGTTAGGCAGAGTTTTTGTGTATGCAGTTAGCTTATGGTGGGTCTCAGTTATCAAAGAGGGAAAAGTTCACATGTGGGGAAAGCATGCATGCTCCAGCGTCGTTCGGATGAAGGCCGTCATATTTGTTGTAATCATTATGATTCCAGAAAAGATATAAAATGTCAATAAAATGTACACAAACGGTTTACCCAATGTCACTCGACCAGACATTGGTCAGACATTACTGATATACTGAGTAGATTGTTTTTTGCAACTGTGCGAGTTAGAGCAGCCAGCTAGCCTAGCCACCAGGCTGTAAACACTCCTAGCTTGTCCAGGAACGGTAACAGATCGATCAGGTGTCAACCAGCGCAGCAAAACTCAGACAAAGTCCAGGAAACAAGAAAACAGTTGTTGCTTTTGAAAGAGGGCAGTGGTGTGTCTCAATGCATCCAAACCTGTGAAGGCATTCTTCAAGATGCTGCCAGAGTATGGGCTGTACGGTAAACAAAAGAAAAAATAAAGTTGTGCATGGATGGAAAATGAAAATAAAATATTCTTCAGATTTTACCCTTCCCCATAGGCCAAAATAAATACTTCCAACGGTCACAAATGAACACACGTCATCCAACTTCTTCCTAGCTAGCAACAGTTAATGTATGTACAGGTACATTAGCTGTTTAAGATGGATGAACAGACAAAAACAGATCAGGAGTCAGAAAGATGACATAGCGATTGAAAGAAATATGCATTAACCAGACAAGAAAGATCTTACACTACACACTTTCTTGTTGCATTATGGAAAGTGTAGGATCCTAAAGGTCAGCATATCTCACCCTCTGACTTCAAATGTTTCTAGTCCTTTTTCACTCTGTCTCACAGAAGCCAGAACTCAAGTGATATGGAAGCTGTAAATCGCTGGAGTGCCCTTTAAAACTATATTCAGTATTACATCAACATCGAGAAACGTATCGAATGAACACGGTACATGCGAATGTGCAAAAATATGAGTGTGTTTGCTGGTCCACTGATGATATCCTGTGTGTACTGTACTGCCATCAAAGCTGCTCCCCTCAACTCTCTCATTCACTCCACTCTGCTTGCTGCTTGTCACTGGACACCGGCCTTCACCAAGGGCACTGTGGCAACGAGATCCACGGCCAACCCCTCCACCCCCCCACCCCCCGGCCCGCGGCCCGGAGCCCAGACGAGTGTTCAGGGGCAGAGCTGATCGATAAGCAGAGGCTAAGATATGCCATTACAGGTGAGGCCAGACCCTGTGCCATCCTAGCCTCTTCTCACCGCAGCTCCCTGCCCATTCAGCAATATGTGCACATATTGGGGAGGGAGTAAAACGAGACGGGTCATTTATTCTTTCAAGTGTTTTTGGTGTCCTGGGAGGATTTAGGGATCGTTAGGGTATCTATCGTTGGTATACCACACCCTGCTATGACATTGTCTGTGGCTTGGTCAAATGAAATTGCATATCAAACTCAATAATCCCAAATTTCTCACTGCTACTTTCCGCTACATCCCCACTGACTTCTAAAAGAAACAATGCTTCTTTGTTGAGCAGTGTCAAACAGAGGTTTTCTGGTGAAAAAGGAGAAGAGAAATAAAAGGTCGAGAGCTGTTATCCCTAAGTCTGTTCTCTCACTGTCTATGCTGTCCACACAAACGTCTCCCCTACCATGCCAAGGCTAAGCAGCTAAGCATCCCCGCTTTTCGCTTTGCTCTTTCCATTTTCTTTCTCAAGAAGCAGCCAAAGAAACGCCGTCTGAAGCGCCTGTCAAATGTCCCTGTCTCCTTTTAAGTTTGACTCAGAATAATAACGGTTTAATAATGATGGGTAACGTGGGAGTGGATAGTTATCGCGGTTAAGGCAAATAATAGCTCTTAATGCCAGCACTAATGGGCAAAAATAGATTCCTTTTTTATCAAGAAGAAGATGAGCAGTTAAGAGCACTTGTGTAGAGTCCCTGTGCGGTAAAGAGCTCAGTGTGGCTCACTGCTTACAGCTAATGGCTCAAGGATTGCTGTCGACTAAGTGGTATTGCAGAGGTGGGTGACTGTCCGTTTTGTCTACTGCTTTTGCCAAATTGAGGTTAACAAGGTTCATTAAGCATTCCAAGGGCAGTAACAGAGCTGTGACAAGTGATAACTGCCATGGTGTCAGGATGTTGGTGAAACAGGATGTGAAGTTCAGAAGGAGACAGAAGCACCAACATGTTTGTTCTGATCACTCAAAGGAACTCCCTCTCTACCTGCGTTTCATATATCAAGCATTTCAGAGTAGGAAATTAGTCCAAATGTTCAAATTACTTTGTACTTTTAGGAACTGGAGGAAAAGCACTTCGTCGATTTTATTAAATGAGGAAATGACTCGTATGTGTGCTAATATCTGGGAGCACTGCAGAGGTGTCCCAACCTCTTAGGAGGTCAGACAGATTCTGTGGGAAGTGAGATGTCTTTGAGGACAATAAAAGATGCTCCAATATAGTCAAGTGGATTTTTGGGTCTGTCACAACCTACAATTCTGACATTACATCATAGTTTGATCGCTCAAATAGCACTTCTGAAAACTTTTAAATATCATATTTAGGTATAAGCTATTCATTAGCATCACATATTATATGTAAATATAATAATATATAGTATATTATTTGGCTCTACCCTTAAAGCTTACACATAATGAAGTGGTACTATTGTCAGCCTTTCTCATTTTACCCCACTTTTCAAAAACACCTTATAATTTGTGTTGTGAAACAGCGACATCAAACTTAATCCTTCTCCTTGCTGAAAGTCAGTGTAGGACCTGCCGTCAATAACTCTCAAGTCCTACACTGAGTAACTATGCATGCAATAACAATATCCATTTTTTTGCGATTTGAAAACTTACGCGTGAAATCTATTTCTACCAATCTTGTGTCACTTTCCATGTCAGCAGTCTCTTTGAAATGTCTTCGTTTACTGGCTGGCTGCTCTTGCCCAGCCGGCCTCCTCTTGTCCTTGGCTGGCTGGTAGCAGAGGACATGTGGCAGACCAGGTCAGCTTTCAGGGGCTAGTGGCTGGAACTTGAACTTCTAACATTCTTTAGTCGCAGGAGAGCCCCTCGGGGAGGCTCATATCTAAGGGGGGCTCCTTTTACTCTTCCTTCCCCTTTCACTTACGGGGGGGTCTCTGTACTCCTCCAAAGGGGGGGAAGGAGGGGTCAACAAACTGTGCTAGGCTGAGTTCTGGCCAATGTGATCTATAGCAGTGTAAATGATGACATATCCACATTGAAACATGCAGAGTGCAAAATGCTGCATGTCAATCAATACTGAAGAAATGGGCCAGGGTAAGGAATGCTGACACACTACTTATGTCTGTCCTTGTTGGTAAACTGTCTATCACACTGCAAACTAACTTAAGAAAACATACCGCTAAGAGTTATGTTCATATTGCACTGTACTGCATTTACATCTAATAACTAATCAGAAAGTGAAAAGTCTAGCATTTTTTGATTAACATGTAATAACATGTAATATTTTTGTTTTTAGCTCTTCAAAGGGTATCTTAGCAACCCCTGAAAATCTTATTTTTGCTGACCTGCAGAATTTTTTTAGTTCTCTCCTTTGCTTCACTGATTTAGCGGTGTAGAGATGTAGCCCAGGAACCATGACATAAAATTTGGGTGTCGTTGCAGGTGAAACAAAGCTCACTTCTGACCTCACCCAACCAGAGTTGTAAAAGGCCAGCAATTAGAATGGACAAAAATGGCTGCAGGGTGTCGACATTTTTTATACTTGATGGCATATCAAAAATGTACTGAAAGGTTTTCCGGGGTTGAGCAGCATTGCAAGTGCCACTGGGGGAGCTAACGTGCAGCACCCGAAGGAAGCTAATGGGCTAATGGTCAGCTCACAGACCACTACACCGCCATTATGTCTGTACATTTTGAGTAAAAACCAAGAGACAGCTGGTGTTTGTGTGTCGCAGGTATGAGTCACGTTGAATATTACGTTGCAGCACTTGTGTGAGGCGTTGCTATGATGACCAGCTAAATTTAGGGGTTCCATCTCTGGGTACCATCTGCAATGAAAAACGGAGGACAGCGGGCCAAAACAGAGTTGAGTAGAGGTGAGTGGAGCTGGTACCCGTGGTAGAAAAGGGGCTTTAGAACCATAGCTTTTGAATTCTGACATATTAAATGTTGTTTAACTTTGTTAAGAATAGATACTCATTTATCACAGAAAATGCAGAATAAAGTCCAGCAGCATGTTTATATTTTTCAGATTCAGCCCCAGAGAATAAATCCTCAATAAGAGATTGTAATGAGTTCCACAATATAGTGGAGGGCGTAGGGACTTCAGCTCTCTATTAGTGCGTTTCCTCCACAGGAACATTCCAGTAGACCTAGAAACTTTAAGGAACTCAGCAACTTTACCTGTGCTTCGACCAGAGGAACCAGGGACAAAATTTTGTTCCTGTATGATAGTTTCATGTGTATTAAGTCCTTGCTGTGGAGGTAACACTTTGTGATGGTTCAAGAGCTTTTGGGGCAGGAGTTTGTTTGGCTGTCCATTACTGATTGGTCAGCAACTAAAACGTGTTTTTGGTGCTATATGTGTGCTGTATACTGCAAGTTGTGGGGTACCAAGCTGTGGGTACAACCTGGGCCTCAGGGCCAATGGGCTCAGCTGAAGGGTTAGCCGGTCGACATGCATATATTTACAGACTTAAGCACTAACTTCTGAGATGGTGAAGTTTGCTCAGGGAATGTCGACGCCTTAAACACAAACTCCGCTAGCTAGCTAGTTATCAACCAGAAGAGCTGCTAGCGTTTCCGGTCACCCCGGGGGAGTCATACACAGACGCACCTGGGGGGCGTCTCCTATACACGCAGAATTGACTCTTTGGGTGAAATAAATACGCTTGTCATGCGTGTATATATGAACAGAGCTGCCAACTCTCAAAGGGTCAAGCAATTGACCCTTTTAACACGTCCTCATGCCATACATCAATTTCCTCACGCATTGGAAAAACCAATGCCTATAACTGATAGTGTCGACTCGGCGTGATAACTCTACCCAGATGCGACACCGGCGGACACTGATGGGAATGAAGCGAATCCAGTCTCGCGCACTGAATGGCAGACAGTTTGTGATCGGGTAACGTAGCTGGTCGAGTTTTGCAATATAAAAATGTATAATCTGAAGCACAGCCTTGTTCTGTTTGGAATGTGAGGTGCACAGAGCTGCTGAAGTTAACGTGAGGATTTGAGGTGAAGTGTTTTCAGTCAGTTTCGTTTTGCACAGATCTCATACAGTCCCAAACGGGTTCTGTGTCTGTCTGTCTGGGATTCTATCATATCAGCAGAGCAAGTAATGAACAGCAGATTCTAGGGCAGGGAGGTTTTGATTCTGCTTATTATGATTATTATGAAGTAATCTATAATATTCTATACATTCTCTAGAATTAAAAGAAATCTTTGGTTTCTTTCATAGATTCTGGGGAAGGAAGATTCCCCTATACGTGGTTTGGTCGACATTAAGGATATCATGTCTGGAGGTTGGCAAGTATCCTGATCACACTGATCTGACCATGATAACTGACTTGGCTTTTCATCTACACATGCATGTGGCTGTGGCATGCGCATTAAAGAGTGATGACTCCGACCCGTGCGGTGGGATATGACACAGAAGGCCTAAAATGAACTAATCTCCAATACGGAATCTCACTCCAAACTAAATTGAAAAGTTGGCAGCCCTGTATATGACGCTTGAGATGAGCACAGGCTGGGGGTGCAGCATCAGAAATATCCACATCACTAAAATAGTATTTGTATGGGATTATTATTTGATCCAAATACATGTATCCAGTACCCAAAACACGACTTAACTTCAGATGTGTTCCTGTTGAGGCGGGACACTGCAGGTAAATAAGGTTAAGAAAAAAATAACAAATAGATATCGCCATTAAACTTTCCTAGTTGATTAATTACATGAAGACAATATTTTTTTGTATGACAGTTTTTCTGAAATATTATGTTTTAGTTTGTTATGCAAATGAGGCAGTGTCAAATGAAATATGCGCTAATTTGCATCTATTTTAAGAAGTGAAATCTGAACACTGGGTTAAGTCAGGTTCAAAATTATTGTTTTCTGTTGTTGACACATTATACTCAAATGTTTTTACAGAGGGGATTTTGGATATCTGTTTTTATTATTTTATAAATCAAAAACTCATTTTGAGAAAACTGCCTGAAAAGACAAGTATTGTAAAATTCTACACATTTTGATTGAAAATCAATATTTACAGATCCAATATCAAATCAAATCCTTAACAACGACAATATATAACATCTAAAACACATCAGAAATGATAAATGAGTAACAGCATCTCTGAACCAGCAGCGAGAAAGCTTATGGTACTGTGGACGACACGAGCGGAATGACATGTAGTGGCCAAATGCTAACTTTTAGGAGAAATCTACAGACCACACAGACAAACTGTATTAAAATAAACTACTAAATGTGTATTTTGGACTAAAAGAAATGTTAAGGAAGCAAAGTAGCCTAAAATCTCAAAATTGACCAGTGCATGAAAAAACAACTTTTTTGCCTGCTGTGTCTCGCCTTAAACTTCAGGATCAGACTTTATTTCACAAGCATCTGTTTCATAAAGGTCATAAACACTTACGACAGCCTAATTTCTTGGGATTCATCTATAACCCTAGGACAAAAATTAAGTGGCCAACTTGCTTGCATCAAGAGAAGGTTGAGCAGTACCTCAGCTACAGTAACAGAGAGCAAGGGAGCTGTTTAAAATTAAGGAGCCCACCATGAAAGTAGGAGAAGGAATCCCAGCTGTGGAGATTGTGTGTCTGGATTCCAAAAGAGGAGAGCACAAGTACAAGTAAACGATCTCACTCTTCTGTTTGGTGGACAAACTACTCTTGAGTGTTGTTGCCTGGACAGAGTTTCTCCAATGGAATGCATACACCAACACCTCTGTGCAGAAATTAGGAGTCCCAAAGGTGCCGGGATGTATCAAGCACATAGTGGTGGTCATGCATCTGATCTGGAAGCATAGGAAGGAAGAGGAGACCTGGCGGTTCTGTGGTCGGACCACATACCACAAAGGAAGAGAGCCATTAAGAAGATCTCAGATACCTCAGAGAAGGCATCGAGATGGCTGTGGAACAAGCAGGTTATCCATCGACCACACAAGCTACTGAGATACAAGCCTGATCACCCCACATGGGTTGCCATGGTAAGCCACAAATTATACAAATTTCATTACAGTTACAATTGACCCTTTGCTAAGTCTCACCCCCCTTAGTTACTGTTGTTAAGTTCGACAAACTGTCTGCGCTGCCAGTCTATTACTGCACTCCCCGGAGAAATATTGTCAGATTTACTGGAAAAAGAAAGATCTCAGAAAGAAGCAGACAGCTTTCCAGTTGCATTATACAGTACATTTGAAGGTTGTATTCAGGCTGTCAGACTGACTCATACTGGACGTGAAAAAAATGAAAGATAGAAGCTAAGGCCGACTGATCAAACAGTATAAGTGAACCTATGCATCCCCCAACGACTGAGATAAAAGACAACGAAATTAAAGATCAACAGTGTTCCTGTAAAGCTGAGTAGGTCTCTATTCATTATTACAATCACTAAAAAGCAGAACAGAAGGGCTTTATTACATTACATTTATTAGGAAGTTAGCTAGCGTTAGCTAACTAACATTTTCCTAGATTTATTTTAGGTTTTGGAGAGAGAAAAAGTTGTACCTTTCAACCTCTCTGGGTAGCGACTGTAACAAGTGCCCCAGGAACAGCGTTTGACCATTTCTTTGAAAAATACAGCCAAAAAAAGCTAGAAAACGACTCTTTTTGCATTGGAGTCAATGGAGCGCAGCCAAGAAAGTGTCGGACTTCAGTTAGAGCGAGTCCTATATGTGCTGGGATTGGCCAGATATGTATTCGGGGCGTGGCTTAGCAAAGGGTCAATTAAGTGGAGCCTTGAGATTGTCCCTGTAATTTTGGTCTCCAATCCTCAGAAAACTCTCTTCTCTTCTTTCTTTGGCCATGGTCAGTGTGGTAAACACAGACACACAACACAAAGGCTGAGACAACCTTTCTCCATTTGAACTGGTCAAGTGTGATTTTCCATATCGTCAGTACCTGAATTCCTACAGGGGACCTGTAGCAATTCAGGTACTGACGATTTGTAATTAAACTCACCGTGAGTTTAATTAACAAATTAACGAAGCATCACGTGCTTGAAATAAATGATTTTTTTAGTAGTTGTGTTCAGTCCATTTTTGGAGTTCTGTGGGGAATGTGTCAGATTTGGCTTTTTTTCTGCTGTTTCGTGTTGTTCCAATGCAAACAAAAGAAATAAACATGAGAATACCAAAGCATTTGTAATTGCAACAATGTTAGGAAAAGTAGTGCATTATGTGACTAAGGACTGCCAACATTTACTTCCTGAGGTATTGACCCGCTAGCTACCCATGAGCTAACGGTCAAGTACATTTTTATATGATGGCACTGATTGGCTAGCATCCAAAATTACATTTAAATGGACAGAATTGATGGCCCAATATGAGTCAGCATAAGTATGTTAACATATGAGGAAAAGAAAAGCGAGTGATTCGGATTTAAAAATGCTCAAAACAGATTTTGCATGTAACAAAATATAAAGGAACAATAAAGGAACCATTAACTTGGAAAATGAATTAAATTTTTTTATAAAGGCACATGATTGGAAAGTGTTTTTTATTTAATTTTTTTTTATATTTTTCATTCACGTCAAATTCATATAAATTTTAAAATTTATATAACAAGTACATATTTTCAGAGAGTTGGATTTTTTACACTAAATGCTCCTTTACACATGGATATGTTGTATTTGAACTTTAATTTTAGTGTTTTCACAATATTAATACAGAATCATTTCCAGACATTATTTCTGTGCCTCATTACCTCTCAGAACTCACTAAATGTTTTTGCTCTCCACCTGTTTTGACACCCGTCACCTCTGTTCCTTTGTTAGTGAACATTTTTCTTGCTCGAACAATTCCATAAAGTCACTTCCAGACAGAGAGCATCTCGGTGAGGCCCTGAAGAGCTCGCTTTACTTTCACACTACTATCACATCTGTCCTTCTCTCCCTCATCATCATTTACATTTTCAAATCTGCATTTTTCATATAGATCCCACCTTACTCTAATTTTAATATCACTGTTATTTCCCATGACACCTTTTGTTTTATTATACATTATGAATTTCTCCCCCCCCCTTCCCTCTCCCTTTCCTTTTCTAATCCCTGTGCCCACACNCTTATGAGCTGAAATATTTTATCAGGTGGAACCCTCAGTCAAACTTATCATTTTAATCTTATTTCAATAAAAAAAATAATCTCTCTTCTTGGCTGTTTGACAGCAGTTAATGGTTTTTCGTTATCGTAAAGGAAACTTTGAGGACTGAGATAGACTGCCAAAAAAATGCAAAAAAGCCCTTGTATATTTCTCCCCAGATGACTCATAAAGCGTGCACTAAGAACAGGTAACATATGAGGCGAGAGGACAAAAGCCTGCCGAGCAGATCCATGCATGTGTGCAGATTTACATATTCCTGCTGCCTTTGAAGCTCATCAGTACGGCTGTTTTGGAAGCCTGAATAGTGGTGCATTATTTGTTCTTGGTATTTGGACATACTCACAGCTACCGCTCTCAGTGCTACTGCACGTGTCAGTTTTTGTCCTCTACTTTAATCAAAATGAACATGAACTTCATTATTTTTAGAGCCGTGACAAATAAAAACACATGAATTTCCCGCAATCTCAGCAGCAGTGTGGGCTGCTTGATTCTTCAAGTAGGTTCTCCATCTTAAGGTGAGGGGTTGGCATGTAGATCTACCGTCAAATAGAGAGCTCTGTCTGAAGGCTCGGTAACTTTTCACGACGACAGTCTGGGGCAGCAGCTGCATTATGTACACATTGACTGCGGTGGAAAAAGAAATTGTTCTGGAGAATGTGCTTCTCATATTTGCACAGCATAAAGCTACAGCCAGTACAGTAGGCAGTTAGCTTAGCATAAACACTGTTAGCATGCTCGTAAGCAGCTGTTTTAACCGCGACTTTCTGTCTTTACCAAACATCTGCAAAAAGCAGAGACGTTATCCCGAGGCTACTTTACAATCTCCACACCTGGGATTCTGTCCATACAATTCACAAGCAGAATTGGTGACATGGCCCAGCCCAGGCGGAGGCCGATGCCCACTGAGAATATGTCTGACTCCCTTTCATCGCAATAATAATTAAGCAAATGCAGAATTATTGCAAATAGTCTGGCAATGTAAACCACATCACCTCCTGGTCACTGAATTACTTTTAATTAAGATCTTCCAGACACTGGGCATGTAGAACAGCAAACGGAAAAGAGCTGAATTGGTCAAAGAATCCCTACTCTGCAAACCAAATCAGCGACAGAGACAAGAAAAACACACACTGCAGCTCAGAGAGGAAGAGTGAGATCAGGACGGGGACTAGAGATGTCCTCAACCCAACCTCCTCCTCCTGTTTCTCCTTCACTCAGCGTCCAACCCTGTCGCTGTCCTCCCTGTCCACCTCCCGCCTGCCTATTAGAGGCGCTGGGGGCATATTCCCCGACAGACAATTTGTTAAGTAAATGAAACAGATGTCTTGCTGTGAATTGTTTTTCTTCTTTCTTTTTCTTTTTGTTGAGGCGGGAGGGGGGGTTCCCCTGGGGAAGAGTGGATAGGTATGGGTGGCAGCAGGGAGTGGGGGTGAGGGGGACGTCCAGGGGGTCACACCAGGGGTGGTTGGAAGGAAGAAGAATTACGAGGCCCTGGCAGAATGCCTAGGGACCCACGAACATCATTCACATCTCCCCATAATCATCAAGGCCATGCTAGGATGCCTCCTTAATTTACATAATACCGTCCCGACGCTTTTACTCCTGCTATCCATCACGGCCGGGATGAGGGGATGAGGCCTTCTTCTTCCTCTGTTCTCCTTCTCCCTCCGTCTTTCTTTCTCCCTCTGATTGTGTCTTGTGTTTATCTGCCCAAGCACAAAAGATTGATTCCCCACTGTTTCTCCCACTTATGTTCAGCAGATATGAATTTTCACCGAATGATGAAGCACCCAGTCAGTTAATAATAAACAGAAAACACATATTCAAAAACTGAGGGAAGAAAGGGAGAGAGGAGGGGAGGCGTCTGTCTGTGTTTGGCTGATGAGGAGAGATGGATGTTGTGTGGTAAGAGACTCAGGAAGGTACTCTGAAGAAAGTTGAATTAAAAATGAAGTTCTTTTTTTTTTCTCTCTCCCCGTCACTCCTTAAAATTTTATTGTTTCACGTAGAAAGTAGGGGAGGAGGAAAAATGACAATGTTATTTGTTTCATTGCTGTTAACTCTGTGTAGTCAGACAGAGCAGACTGAGAACTGCACCAGGTCAGCGATGTCATGGAGGATTACTATGATAATGCAAATCTGGTGCTATGATAGATGAATTCATTCATATTACGTTAAAATGAGTGGCAGGAGCCCACTTATGGTTTGAATTAAAAGTAGGATCAACTGCTGCAGTCGTTGATGTTTAGAAAGCAAACACTGAGAGTGCTTAGGATGATGTGCTGTGTATCTGCACTACTCAAACATAGCTATTACTGACATATTTTCTATTTCTAACCTCATTTTGCTGCTGGCGTATAGCTAGCTAAGCGTACTGTATGTCTCCTGGTCATGCAGGGGAGTCCCCGGTGTTTGAGAGAATTTAGTTGAAATAAATTAGACACTTATTTTAACTCCATTTTGGGTTACTAAATCATTATCTTTATGTTCTCTAAGTCATCAGAGGACAGTGTCAGTTGATTGATAGCAACACTGTAACAGTGGTTACCGTCTTGTTTTCCAAATATTTATTGCTTGATGACCTCATCAATCCAAGATGGCCGACTGTGATGGCCATGTGCTAAATGATTTATGCATGTCTGTAAAAACTTTTATTAAAGGTCAGTCAAGATAAAAAATAATAGTATGTACAGTAAAGTATTATTTATGTTTTATAAATTATAATTTTGATTAACATGTAGCTTGTATACACTAAAAACCAACTGTCCACCTAACGTCTGTTACGTGTTGGATGTTGATATGTTAAAAAGGAGATGATTAAACATGAAGGTTCCGCACACATGTAACTACAGTTATAAATACCACCATGAATGTTTTTCCTCTATTTGTTCCTAAAGTATGTCTTTAATTGTTAATTTTCAAATATTGAGCTTAAATAAATAGTAGAACATGATATAAAAAACATAATATTTCATATTGACAGGTTTACTATTTTACTCCTTTCTTGCATGGCGTCCACATACATGGACAACTAAATAATTTAAGAAGAAAGAATTTTGAAAAAAATGTAAACGTTTTATAGCCCAATTTAAATTTTGACAATATTTTATACAAACATTATATAAACAACTTTGTGTTTGTAATAACAAACAGTGAAATTCCACCCATCTCTGCAGTTCCTCTACAGGTTTTTTTTTTTCAGGAGCTGGTGGAGACCAAAGCAGAATTATACGAGCAGTGATTATTGACCTTAAGTTTGTCAGGTAGACACAATCAATTCTAAATGAATGCTAACGTTGCTCTGTGTCTACTAGATGTGTTTACAAGCAACTGTTTGTTGACACATAAGCCATAAAAATGATATGTTAATGGTGTGATTACAGCTTGTTCTGCTGCCAGAACGTGGCCAAAATAATGAACGAATGCAGAAAAGAGGTTTCATTTGAAAATGTCTTTTAAAAGAACAGTTTCAGTTTGAGATGGTATGCTACAGTGTTAATGCAGGTGGGAAGTGCCTTTATTTGGTAATATGTCCTGCAATCTGTTTTTTTTTAGTACGAATGCAGGAATTTCATGCCAAGAAAACATTTTTTTTTTTTACTTGCAAACATCTTAAAATGCAGGTTCAGTCATGGGCGGATGACACCATATCATTGACAATTTGAAATTTAAAATCTCAATATCCAGCAGCACAGGCCTTTAACTTCTGCGGTGTTAAATCAGAGCGGTGTCGGGGAGCTATGTGCTGTGTGTGTGAGTGCACAGGCCATGTCTGGTTCACAGAGGACATTACCATAAGTACCATTACTGTCAGAAAGCATGAGATCAGTTTCAGTGAAATATACTACTGCCGCCGCTACAGCGTCTGCCTTGACTTACAACGCCTGTGCCCTAATACTGACATTTCCAGCACCGACACCCACAATGCCGTTTACTACCAGAAGTAATGTGGTAATATGTTGAATACCAAGACATGTTGTCAGTTCAGTCCCAACCAATAGAAAGAATGAAGAGGAGCATCGCTGGGATTTGATGCCATTCTGCTTTATATGCACCACACTTAACAATTTTTAGTTAAAAAAGGGGAAACTTTCTTTTTTTCTTATGCATTTGTCCTTAGCTCAACTGAATTCATATTCTAGCATATTATCCATATTTTACTTCATTCATCTTTTACCCTTTTGTTGCCCTCAGAGACATTTTCTGTTGAAGCATTCCATCAAATGCTCCCACTGCAGACGGATAGCAAATTTACAGTGTTCATAATTGATGTAGTGTTTTTGAACATAATACCACATAAATGCATTACAAGCTAATAGGAACCAAATGTGGCTGACTGAGGCATCCAAATTTTAGCTCACTCTGCCTCCTCTCTTCTCCGCTCAGCAGCGGAGGAGGATGGATAAAATAACAGAAACACCTCGAGGTAGTTAGTACGGAGAGACGTTGTAGTGTGTGTAACAGCTGGAAAAAGTCTTTCTTCATATATAAAGCTGTCTAGATGGAAGTAAAATGCTGAAAAACTCATGAGTTCACATTACTTTTCTCTAGTTGTCAGGGCTCCAAATCTTTTGATTTGTATAGGCTATGCATGTTTGTGGAGTGACCTTAGATGTACAGTAAGACTGTAAGAGAAGAGGTGTTTCTTCTTGGAAACTTAACTCTCTTTGGCAGAGACGATGAGGAGGGTCAGTCAATGTGTATAAAATTTATTTTTAGGGGGACCTGTTTTAAAGGTGCTAAGTTCCCAGCTATGAATACACACTGAATGTGGTGTCCAAATGAGGTCTTCCTCTTTTCCTTTTGATTGGAAATTGCTTTAGAATGTTTTAATTATATATAGTGTCTTTTTTTAAGCAAAACCTCAGCTGACTTCTCATTTTGTCAATTTACAAAATATACAGCTCCCAGAAACCTATAAAGTGTATACAAACGAACGAATATTGAGTGTCACTAATAATTACACATTCATATACAACATTTGAAATGAAAAACTATATTTGTACTTTTTATACACACAGACACTGCAGACAAATGTAATAATTCAAACTTTACCAATTCCATTTTTTTGCCTTGTATGCCATTGTAAATCACTGAAAATATTATTCAGTGTTTAAAAAAAAAACAAAAAAAACAACTCAACAAATTGTTTTTTAGTGTCTGCAATACCTGTAGACAATAACATTTTTGATAATGTGTAAATGTTCCACATCAGCACTTTCAACTGGCTTTCTGAGCTTGTCTATACATGATATACAATAAAACTTAAAGCTTAGTGCACTCACACATGAATATACAGTCTCCAAGATAATTTTCTCATTTGGGAGACTTCACTCAACCCTGATCTTCAGCAGAGGAGGGATCTCTTTTAAAGGACGGACAGATGTGTATAGGCAGGTACAGGGTAGACAGCAAAAGAGCAGCAGATTGTGCTCTACTTGTGTGTCATTAATTGCATTTTCATCTATGCCAGAAGTTCTAAAATAATTAACTATTTCCTCCACACACACACCCAGCTCACTGATTGACTGAAAGTTCCAGCCACACCGGTGCTCACTTTTGTGAATGTATGTGTGCCACTCAAAACGAACAACAGTCAACGGCGAACACATGAAGTGACACTGGACTGATACTTTAACAATAGAATTTTTACCGTTGTATGCCAATAGAACACATTCAAGTGTTCTGAATTGAGTAAGCACAATAACGTGTGAGGGACAGGCAGAGAGGGAGAGAGAGAGCATGAGTGTAGAAATCCGAGAGAGGGGAAAGTATGCATATGTATGTGTGAGAAAGGGAAATGCAGAAAGAGAGATAGCAGACTAGCACAGAATGAAAAGAGAGTGAGTGAGAAATATGGGGAGAATCAACATTGTGTGTTGGAGAGTGTGTGGAGGGGAATGTCCATATATGTGTATGTGTGTGTCACAGAATACGGATGCAAAACAGGATTGGTAGGTCAACATAAGGTGACGGGCACACTCTGCAACTAACATCGCAATACCAAAATGCCCCTCCTACATACACGCGCACGCACACACACACATTCAAGCCATTTAGCTATGTGCTAAGCAGACCCTGCTGCCTGCACCTCTAGACCTGCTCTTTGTAAACTTTCTGTGTTTTCAATGTTATAATTTGGCAGTGGTTCAGACTGCACACTGCTACCAGCTGTAAACTGTGTGTGTGTGTGTGTGTGTGCACTATGTTGCATTGTTGCCTGGCTAGACGCTGTTATAGTCATCGTTAGCAACATGCCCATCGAAGTAAAGATGTGTTTTTGTGTGTTTTTTGTTAGGTTCTTCCTGCAAATAATTAGCCTGCTAACCAGACTGAATCACCATTTGTTTGACATCATGTTCATGTTAAGTTCTTTCGCAGTACAAAAGTGCAAAATAAATGGCAACAGAGCCACAACATCAGTCTATGCTATACAAACCTTGAAACATTTTTTATATCACCATAGCTCTTCAGCATTTTAGCAACTTAAGTAGCTTCTTGTAGAGTCTCTCACTCTTGGAGAATCTTTGAGCACTGAAGCTATTCTGGAGTAACTTAAAGAGGTGGTATTATGCTTTTTGGATTTTTCCCTCAGAGTGACAACTCTGACACGCCCTCAGAAACACCGGTGGAAAAACACTGAGCTGCAGCACACAGCTCTCCTCTCCCTTCCAAACACTAGCTACCCTCCAGGCAGTCAGTGGACATAAAGTTGTTATTGTGATGTAGAGACAGAGCTCATTTAAAACTTTATGGATGAAAGAAACTTTTGTTACAGATTAATAACTCACCGCTCTGAAACTCTTGCTCCAGTCCATGTTGCCAAGCTGGTTGGCAACATGTAGCCTACAGCTGAATCGAAGCTGTTTACCATCTTTTCGCTGACCCGCATTTTTCTGCTTCTGACTGGCTAGTAGTCCTTAACTAGGAATTGACAAAGATCATTTAGAGACAAGATGTATCACTCTATAGCTAAAACGAAGCCTTCAACACAGTATGAAAAGAGGAGCTGCAGCAATGTGCAGTATGACAAAAAATATGGTGTTTTTTGAAAGTTAAACCATATAAACCTGTTGTGGTACAACCCCTAAATAGGATTTTGAACCTGAAAATGAGCATAATACCACCTCTTTAATGAGTAACTTAATGTTGGTATTTATTTTCATTCATCACCCATCTTACATTCAGTATACACAACCAGTTATAAAAAATTGATGTTATATTTTATGTTTTAGAAACTTTATTTTTATGTGCACAGTATTTTCTCATGTTGGCTGTGCACAGTATGTTTATTAAGTGTAAGCTGATAGACCTGTAAAATGTCCTGCTTCAGTATGTTTATATTGTAAATTAACTCCGGTGGCGCTGCTCTGCTTGCGACCCGGGCACGCTGTCTACTGCGATCATCATCTTGTTTTGTTTTGTTTGCATGTTTG
>JAPMOB010208011.1:0-51728 GCA_029875015.1 Lepomis gibbosus
GTGTGTGTGTGTGTGTGTGTGTGTGTGTGTGTGTGTGTGTGTGTGTGTGTGTGTGTGTGTGTGTGTGTGTGTGTTTATATCAGCTGCCACCCCCCACTTCAATATGTGCGGTCCTTTAGGCTGGTCAGTACTGCTGATGGGTGTCTCTCTCTCTTGCGCACACACACACACACGGGAGCTCTTGTGTCAGTGGCGAGTTATGGCAACAATAAAAGGGCGTGGCTCCTTTAAGGGCAGTCAACGGTGGCTGTTAAATAGATCAGCGAAACACACACACACATACGCATGCACGCCCCCCACTGAAGGAAGCTGTGGTCAATTTAGCTAAAGACACACAGGATATGCCAGTATTTGAGTGTGCCTTCAAAATAAAAGCCTTCATGGTCACGTTAAAGGTGACTCATGTTTAAGGAAATACTGTCATTTTAACGTTGTGCCACAAAAGGTTTTTTTCAACTTTTCAGGAACCAAGAAGGGTTTTTTTCTGCACCACAGTGAATTTTCAGTTCACTTTATCGACCTGAGCTTGAATTAGTTTCAAAAGCTCAGGAACTGTGTCACTTTTCTGAACTGTATTTGTTAATCTTGTCATCCCCTGAAATGAAAGTGTGAAAATCTCCTATATTAGAATTTCCACAAGCAGCATATACGATCATGGCCGGATCAATCAGTTAAGAGGCTTGAGGCAAATATGTGCTATTTAGCCTTCAGGGACCCTTAACCGTCAACCCACACTTATTGCTTCCTTTGCATTTAGTATGTATCTCCAGGTAAGTACTTAGTGCATAGTCCACTAGCCTACATGGCAGCTTAGAACACCTGAAATCAAGCCAGTACCCTATTCTGATACTGAAGTAACACTTAGACTGGTTCCACACCTCTGAATTTTTTCCATTTTGTTTAGTAATTTAAGCAAATTGAAACAGAAACTAAATTAAATGACAATTCTGTCAAATGGAAACCAGGTTGCCACATTAGCACTGGTTAAGGTTTCTGTGTGTCAATTTGTGGGAACTGGATTAAACGCAACTTTACAACATGCAAAATTTAAGCTAAAGTGCTAAAGGTTTTTTAACCTTTTTTCTGATTCAGTGCTGCTCTAAATGACTGTATGAATGACATGTTTTATTATTGAGGCATCCATATTACTTTGCCAATGACACACGATAAATTCATACAAGCCAAGACCAGAGTGCAGGGTGTACATTTTCAAATAACAGAGAAAATCCAAATCCAAACGGTCCAGTCTTCAGACCATCAATGACTAGCCTACAATAAAATTCCCAACATCACTTACAGAAACATTTGTAGTACTGGAAAAATCTGAATAAATTCTAATTGTATCATCTAGCTTGCCTTCTTTCCCAGGCATTGCCAATAATGGCTTGCTTTGGTTGATGATGGTGCAAAATCCCAAACATTTTTCTAACATTTTGGATTTGGAGGTGTGTTTATTTGATGATAATAATATAACTTTTCAGTAAGGCACGGGTAAACAAAATAATATTTTATAAATAAAAAACCTTGAGATAATAGGCTATAGGTAACTGAAATCAAATTACCTAAACCCATTGACATGCAAGGAACATGGTACTTTTGGGCGCCCTGTGTGTTTGGAGTGCAGCTAGAAATTCAGATATCCCCCAAGAACAATGAACACTCACATGCTTCTCATTTGTGTAGCAACGCGGTGCTTTATTATGAAAGTGTTAACCGGAAGTAGCATTTTACTCTGTATCTATCTGGTTTGTCAGTGATCTGTGGACAGCAGATCCAAAGGCGCAGCAGCACAGTGCGTTGAGCGGAGAGATGGAGGAAGAGCTGACCGGCCCTGAGCGATTATAAACCAGAGAGGAGAACATCACATGAAGAGGGAATAACCATGTTTGATGCTGAATAAACAACAATAACACAGCAGAAGAAGGGTCGCCTCAGAGATACCAGCGTCATGAAGCCAGTTCTGTATTGAGGTGAGTGCCGCCGCCGCGCGCTGCTGCGGTTTTATTTCTTATTTAGCGCGTCCGGACCATCCTGATGTTTATGATTAGACATCTTGCAGAGCCCTTTTCTGTGCTGCTGGTGTCAAGAGAAAGATGCGAGCATCAGGAACAAACCTCCAGGTGCTGAAGATGATGATGATGAAGAGGAGGAGAGGCTGGCGTGTTTTTGGTGTTCAGCCCCGATCCATCCCCACAGTCCGTGATGAATATTGAATTACAATCGTCTTTTTGATGGTGTTAGCGGCTCGTTTTTAGACATTTAGAGCCTGTGTATGAGACTTTCCGGACTGGTGGGGAGTCGTGGTGTAAAAGGGGGCTTTCCCAATAATCCATTTAATAGCATCGAGGGAGTAAAGTCTGGCCAGTCACAGGACGGCTCGGGGGCCTGATGTGATGTGATCTGATGTGATGTGATCTGAGGTGATGTAAAGGCCCGCTCAAGATGATCCAAAATCAGTGTACCGACTCGTGACTTCTCACGCAGGCTCCCATTCATGTCCTGCTGTCTGGACCTGGAACTGTCAGCCATTCAGCAGAATTCTGCTGCCGATTCCCATTCATGAAGTCCATTACGCAGCCTGCACAACACTGTTGGCTTTAAATAGGCTCTCTGGGCCTGCAGTAGGCCTGTTTTAGGCCCGCTATTGACTTTCTCTCATGTATCATTTTATAGGCTACAGTCAGTTAATATGAAGTCTAATAAGCCTGATTTTAACAGGATACTGCTGTTATACAGGACTTTGCATCATTGCAATATCCTGATGATAACGGCTATACTGCTCTCTCGCACTATGTTGGGATACTATATTTTTCTATTCAAAGACAATGGCTTATTATTTTCCTTATTCCTGAAGTAAAGTGTATAATATTCGATTACTGATGTCGTTTTGTTGTAATGTTTAAGCAGAATCCCTCTAAAATAATTGTTTTTACAAAGATGCAATAAATAGGCTACTTAACTAAAAGTTATACTTTTCACAGCTGACCCAAGGTCATACAGTAGCCTATGCCAAGTCCTTCCAAGCTAGATAAATTCTGCAGGGGGTGGACAGAACAACAGATACTCCTTACAGTATAATGCAATCCAATACATCACCACAAAATGTGTAATATATATCTTTGAAATATGTATCTTTACATCATAGTGATATTCTGATATCTAATACAGCTGTTTTGTTGTAATATTTATGCAGAATCCCTCTAAAGTCAAATTTCAAAAAAGATTCTTTCACTAAAACATAAGCTAAGCAAGTGGTGCTACACCACTCAGGCCAGACTGTAGCCTATATTCTGTGGGGTTTGGGGGGTGGTGGGTGGACAAGACAGTTTGTAAGAACATTGTAAAAGTACAAAATATGATAATGTAAGAAAAGAGTTGAAATACATAGGTGTTAATGGTAATGAACAATCCATAGCTGGCCATCAAAATCCTTCATTACATGGTGTAATTATCAGGAAGGTATTTTTTTATTTTTATTTTTTTACATCAGTTTCACTCTGCGACACCCAATTAAAAACCTGTCTATTCCAGTTACTGACACACTCGATGCTCACAGAGGTTGTGCAGTATTTATCCTCTGCGAGAAGCTTGTGGTCATCTGTGAAATTAGTTAGACCTGGTGGGTGAGAGACAGGAAATGGAAGTCAGTAGCAGAATGTGCGTCTCCCACGCACTCCGTCCTTTATCACTGGCTGCCATATGGATGCCTGTGCTCACTCAATATTTACATTGTCACTGCTTGCCAGAGAAACCACAAGAGAGCGAGAGAGGACACACAAATTAATGTGTTCAATATCTGTGTGATAATTTCAATTGGTGAAGCACCCACAGGCAGACTGACAAGCAATGGTCAGTTTGTTTGTGTCCAGTTACAGTTTGGTGATGTGGTATTCAAGTAACATTTGAGGTACTTGTACTTTACTTTAGTCTTTTCTTTTCCCCGTTAAACTCCATTTCAGAGGGTTATATTATACTTTTTATTGTCTGACAGCTTCATTTACTAGTTACTTTACAAATTAAGATTTTAACATACAAAACATATCCATCCATCCATCCATCCATCCATCCATCCATCCATCCATCCATCCATCCATCCATCCATCCATCCATCCATCCATCCATCCATCCATCCATCCATCCATCCATCCATCCATCCATCCATCCATCCATCGTCAACCGCTTATCCTGCATACAGAGTCGTGGGGGAGGTGGGGGGCTGGCTGGAGCCTATCCCAGCTGGTATTTGGCGAAAGGCGGGGTACACCCTGGACAGGTCGCCAGTCCATCACAGGGCCACAAAACATATACAGAGCTTATAAAATATGATGTAATGTTATATGTACCCAACTGTGTACAGCTGGAAATCTGAAAGGTTTAGTTGATTGACTAAAATTTAACTGGAAGCTATTTTGAGCATCAGTAAGTCAGTTTTCATGTGCAAATATTTCATGGTACCAGCTTCGCAAATGTGAAGATTTGCTGCTTTCCTTAAAACTATTGTTAATATTTTTTAAATACCTTTGAGGTTTGGACTATTTATTGGAATAAAAAAGCATTGTGAAGGTGTCACTTTTGGGCTCACGAGTGTATTTACAGTGTGGTATTAATACATTTACTTAAGTAAAGAATCTGAATACTTCATCCTTCACTACTCAGGAATGCCTGCTCTCCATCTTCTTATTATGTCTGGTTTCTTATCACTGGTTGCATCTGTCTGCGTCTAAACACACACTCACACAGATAGCTTCATGCAGGGCGGTGTATCACTGTCTGGATCAGGACTGTGGACCTTTCATAATGTCTGTTTGTGTGCACATAACAGTGAAGGTAGACACTCTCCTCTCTGTTGGTCCTATGATGAGTTAATACAAACTCTCCAGACAGCATTCAGTTCCATCAGGGAGGCACGATAACCTCGTTATCAGGGGTCAGGTCAAAGGTCACTGATCTGTTGCTCTGAAGTGAACAGATCTAAAAGTAGGTAAAGAAAGGGGTCTATTAGTGTTGACTTCTGCTCGTCCTCCTACTACGTCTGACCCCCGTCCCTTTATGCTACCTCTCCAACTACAATTTCTCCTGGGATTTTTATCTTGTGTGCACATCTCTGCTTTTTCTTTCACTTCCACCATCCTTTCTCTTTGTTCAGTGTTGAAGCTGGTGAACATTTTTTCTTCCTCACTGTCTTCTCTCTCTCTCTCTCTCACACACACACACACACCTGGATGTCTACTGTAATAATTTGTATTTTGACTTCTCTAGGTAAATCAGTTTTACTTCTGGGTTATTTGCCCATATTAAAATGGTTATTTTCACCCAGTTTTGAAAGGAAGCTCAAGTTTTAACATAAAACTGTCAAAAATCACAATAATCATTTGTTGCACAAACGATGCACACAAGATATTGAACACTGCAAAGGATACATATTCATCGGAAAATAATAGTGACATGTATGTTTAAAAATAGCTACAGTATAACAGTTCATAGCCATATCATATTATAGTTTGTGTTGTGGCCATTTGAGGAACTGTGTTTGTCACTTCTGTTTTGGCTTCATTTTCAAGCCTTGGAGGTTGCCGCTTGACTGCCATTAACAATTATGGTCATTATCAATTAATTAAAGTGAAAAAAACAACAGCCCAAAACAAATACTTAATTTAGAATCATATTAAATAAAGGGAAGCAGCACATCCTGACCAGTGAGGTGCCAAAGATTTTTGGCATTTTTACTACCTATTTTAAATTACTTAAATTATTAATTGATAGTATTTTTCAGACTATTGACTAATCGATTGCTTCAGCTCTTACCAACATGCTTTACATTAATACCTAGACGTGCATGAACAGTATGTGAAAATCATTACCAATATGTATGAACCCAGAAATACAATATCATTGTTGTGCTGTTGTTCTTCATCTAACGTATATGACAAACACAACATATTTGATGTCCTTAAATATCCAGTCTTATATAAGAACACATGATTAGTAGATTCACATAGCGTTGTTGTTGTGTATGTACAGCACTGTACTGTACTGAGCGTGCTGCTAGCTGCGTGCTGTGGAGTGGAGCGTGCTAATCTTAGAAAACTGGCTGGGCCCAAACTCCCTGGGGTTGGGATCACAACATCACCAATCATCTTCATCAACAAGTCACTGAGAGTGTGCTGCTGGCATGAAATGGCTGTGTTTGGACATAGGAGTCTGTTAAACTCCATATATAATGTTTATCTCTGTAAGTACACGGAGGTATGTGTACACACAGCTTTAAAAACACAAATCGTAGTACATCCGTTATGCTTGGCTACAGTATCATTTCCTCAGTAGCTCTGTATTACAAAGCACAACACCACAGTATTAATCAAGCATATGTAATTCTTGGCTCTGCGCAGTTCAGTCCTTTGAGGGCTCTACAAGTACACGAAGTAAACCTGTCTTGTGCGATGTGTTTTGCAGGCTGCAGTTGATAGCTTCTCCCTGCACAGTAATGTGTCTTTCCTCTCCTCACTAGTCAGTTTACTGTTACAGACAGAACTCCCAACCATCTGACAGAGATATTAGCCCAGGTCCCCTGGGTAAAGAAGCAGCAGGAGGAGGAGGACGAGGGGGCACAGTAGTGGTAGATATTTACAACAGATAGGGAAGAGATACAGGAAGGAGAAAGGTTTGTGAGGCCTGAAGGATGGAGGTGAACATTTTTAGATTTCCCTCGACTCCCCTCAGCCTCAGAAAGAAAGAAAAAAGAAAGGAAAAAAAGAATGAGGGAAGTCGTGGGGATGTGAGACTCTACTTAGTGCCTCTGCTCCCCCTCGTCCTGCAGTGTGTCTCCCTTTCTTTATGCTGCCCTTGTCTCCTCCACCTCCACACACTCACTGATTGTTTTAGCAGCTGGCCTATGGAGCAAAACATGCCCCCCTCCAGTGGGGGAAGAAGTACTCAGATTCTTTAATAACGTAAAAGTACCAATACAACAATGTAAAAATACTCCACCATGTCAAAAAGTCCATCATGCAAAATCCTACTTAAGTAAAAGTAGAGGAGTATTTAAAGAAACTGTACTAAAGTAGCTATAATCGATATTTTTATTACTGATGACGTGAAAACTGTGTGACAAGTGAAAATTGAAGTGAAATTTGAATAGTATCACTCGTAGTGATGAGCCTACAGAGAAACATTTCCTGAATCAGCATCTTCCCTCGGCTTTAAAGAGCTTTATAATGAGTTTCAGATCATTGTATACTGTTTTGATGCACTCTAAAAGCTCATAGCGTCTTATTTGACCGAAGCAGGCAGCTGTTGTTAGTGAAAAAGCTCTAAAACCTCACTGTTCTTTACCTGCCCAGCACCACACAGCAGACACAGACACAGTTCACAACTATCTGATGAACATAGTTGAGCATTTAGCAGCTAAAAAGCCAGGTGTTTCACTCAGGAGTTGGTAGAGACAAAACATAGAGCTAAAGGAAAGCTAATATTGGACTTAAATTCATCAGGTGGACAGAAACACAATTCCAAATGAATGATATTGTTGCTCCATAACTGCTGGATGTGCAATAAACAACTGTTTCGCTCACAATTCCATCATATTAACCTGAAAAGTAAGGCTGAAAGCAGCCCTCTGCTGCTCTCTCTGGGTGAAAGTTTCCAGTGTTTTACTTCTGACTACACCCATTATCACTGATAGATGCCCAGCGGTTCCCAACCTGGGGGTCAGGCTCCCTTCAAGGGTCACAAGATGAATCTGAGGAGTTATGAGATGATAAATGGAAGAGGGAGATCTGCAAAACAAATCTCTTTACATTTTTTCGACTGTTCTCTAGTAGTTGCTTTTTGTTTTGTGAAATATTGAATAATGTTACTTCATCAGGCCTGAAACAGTCTACATAAAGAAGTTCAGGGGGGGAAAGTCTTTTTGGCGTAACTGCTAAGAACTCATAGACATCTGAAATGTGACAAAGGACATGTATTATTGTTAAAGTGTATGTCTAACTATTTTAAAAGGTTATCATATGCTTTTTTATGTACATATCTGTCAAATAAATATCTTGGATTAAAAGGCTCAAATATTTCCCATTAACATGTCATTTAATTGAAGTATAAAGTAGCAAAAAACGTGAATACCTTAAACTTGTACTTAGGTACAGTAGAGTAGTTACTTCCCATAACCATCATTTTTTCATTATCCCTCTGTGTGCTTTGCAGTATGTAGTCTGCTTCAGTCTGCTGAGCCTCAGAAAATCCCAGTGCTGTCCACTTCCTCCAGCATCTCATGGCTTGAGTTTCATGCTGACTCGATGAATGAATGTATGTGTGTGTGGGGGGTGTGTGTGTGTGGGTGCGGCATACAGTTAGTTCAGTATCCTTGAGAGAGGCACATCCTCATCTTTGCGGAAGGGCAGAAGTTTTAGAAATGCACCTCGTGTGTTGTTGTTTTCCTGCTGAATGAGTGGAAATGGAAAGTTGGCTCACTGCAGGTTTTTAAATAGCTGAATGGGTATTGACTTCCTTGCAGCCAGCAGCAGCAGCAGCAGCACACACACACATACACATACACACACGCACACACAATCACACACTCACAAGGGGAGCAAGATAATTATTACAGTAACACTTTGTGATTAGCAGTTTAGCTTACAAATCTTGTTTGGCTTGAAGTAATGAATGGATGGATGTTTGGATGAATGAAGTGATGGATTCATGAATGAAAATGGATATTGATTTTTTAAAATTATATTTCCATAATTTATCAACTCTGTACCACTTTCTAATAATGCACTCTTTATAAAACAGCTTTATCGCCAGGTTGTGAAACATCTCTTTGGCTGTTGTTTCTCCTTCCTATTTGGTAATAAATCAGTTATAAAAGGCGGTAATCAGTTTGTGAATGTAATTTATAATTAGCCATAAAGTCTCCTGTTATAAATGCTAATAAGTTTTTGGTAAGTGTTGTATGCATAGACAAAAGCCAAAAGGGAAATAATAATAATAATATAATAATAATAACTATTTTATAAGCAGTCGAATACATTTTTTGTAGCTCTATGAAAAATCAAAAAAACAAACTACCTCACACTGATCTGACTTTACTACCTTTATTGTGAGCAACGTATTTCGCCCATTGCTTCCTCAAGCTAACACATCGAAATTACAAAAACACTTCCAGTTTGGGACACTTTGGGAAAACCTAAGAATGACCAGTCAAATTAGTGAAATGACCTTCTTAATGGCGCCTGGGAGGTGTCATGGAGGGAAAAAAACAAAATTGTGCGCAAGAATGACCGATTTGTGCTCTCAATTTAAAAATTCAGTGTCATAGTATTTATTTGGAATCCTTCCCTCCCTCAAGCAAACACCTTTGGCTTGGTGCATTTAGTCAGCTGGAAGTATGAAGAAGATGAAGAATAAGAGACATAAGACCCACTCCAGACCACAAGACTGAGGATTTATGAACTGGATGACATCTGTAGAATCATCTGAAGAGTTAAAAGAAAGGATCTTAAAGATAACACACAGAATTGTGTTTAACCACCAAAACCTGAAATATACATATCAAAAGATCAAAATAAAATTATTATCTGAGAGAGAGTTTGCTTATTTCCAACCACATAAATTAAAGATAGATAAATTAAAGAAAGATAGATGGTTTTCAAAGTAGAATACTTTATTGATACAAAGTCCTTAAATGTTTACTTTTGTTTGCTTCCATAGTGAGCAGTACATGGGAGAAAACAACAACCACACAGTATTCAGCCAACTCAAGCGCTGCATGAATCTTAGAAACGTTGTGCGTCCAATTAAAACAGCTTAATTTGAGACCCCGACCTCCCACTTCTGCACACTAAGTGAAATAAAGCTAAGCTAAATGGCCACAGTATTGGCACTTTAGATTCATCTGGGACACCAATGCAGATTCCCCTTGCTGTTTGTTGTTATTATTACTCTCTAATCCCACCCTTTCCTTTACTTTCTAGTATCTCAATCCATCACAGCATTCATCTGAAGTTCTTACACCGACCAAGTCTCAGCATCTAAGGGTTTCTCTCTCGACAAGAGCAAAGAAATTGTCTTTCAAAGAGCCGAGACTCCTGTGTACCTCCCCTTATCATATCCTGTGTCTGATCTGGCATATAGTTTCAGATCTGTGGGAGAGGGAATGAAGAGTGAAAGAGAGACAGATTTGCTTCTAGTTGAATGTGCGTGTCAGACTTAATTCCTGTGGAGTGATTTGGTTTAAGGGTTCAATTTCAGAATGCCGACATTTGAGCACATATTGGAAGTGAACTGCCAAGTGAAGCTCAGCAGCTCTGAGAATAAGCTCTCACAGCTTGCGAAGTGTTGGCCATCCCCGTGCGTATGTCACCCAGCCTGCCCGCTCAGATGATTCTCTTTTATCTGTGTGATATACAGACAACAATAATAAAACCAACATGTGTTTGATTGTGCGACACTATTCACTGCTGTATTAGTCACTGATGTGCTGAGGCAAAGAGAGAGAGAGATAAATCTAACTGAATTGAATTGAGAGAAGGAAGGGGGTGAGAACAGAGGACTGAGTCATACGAACACACGCGCACATGCTGGGGAGCAGAGGAATGTAAGGATGAGTGGACGAGATGTGCCTTAAAAAACTACAAAGTATTAGTAAAGCAGAAAACCAACAGAGAGTGAGATAGATGGGACATAAAGAGTAGCTATCCACACACGTCCAAATAATTCACATGATCTTAGTGTTTGTCAGAAGCCATCAGTTGGTAACTGATGGAGGCACCAGCTTTCTGGATGATATCTTTTCGATCTCCTGTCACGTTGAATCTGTCATTTTCAAACCTCCATTGCCAAATCCTGGCTATAATCTTGAGCCACATATTCTGGGCTCTTCAAAGAGAATAAATTCTTGCTTGTTGTCACTAGGGCAGTAGTTGCCACTGAGGACAATGATGTCATGGAGTCAGAAATTTTAGGAGAACGTGGGGGTTTTTGAGACCAGGAGGGAGTTTGTTGTGTATGCAGGAGGATATTTTATAGGCTGATTCCAGTGATTATTAGACTCAGCATATTTGGTTTTGACTTTTAGGACAATAAATATAAGATTCACTATTTCCTTGTAGTGTGAAAAGACGATGAAAACTGAAAACCATGTATGAAAATTCTCCAACTTGTCAGGCTAAATTCACAACTTAAAAATGCATTGGATAATCTGAAAAATGTTTTGTCACAAAGCTGAAAACTGGCTTGTTTTCTTAGCTCGCATTCTGGGGCCCAGCTGCTACGGGGGTCCATACAGTATAGCAGTAATGATGTTCATTTTAAATGTAAGATAACCAAATTTAATTTTGAACCAAAAAACTCACCATTCCTTATTAAAATAACAAAAATGATTTTTAAAAAAATGTTGCTTTAGTGTGTTTCATAATGAAAACCCCCTGTTCTGAAAGTGGTATGAGTAATGTTTGTTGTACATAACATCAAATCATGCACCGCATGCAGCTGGCCATAATGTGTTTATGTAGGAGAGAGAGGGAGAGAGCACAGCATGTGTTGACATGAGTAAAGCAGATTTGCAGAGGGCCCATTTACTGGAACTTTTCAGGGGCCCAGGTATTTCTGTGGGCAGGCCTGTGGCAGTTGTTAGTGTAATTTGAGTAGTATTGACCAATCAGGTTTGAGCGGGCTGCATGCAGGTAAACACTGTGTGTAGAGCAAAAGAGGTAGAATGCAATCTCCGAAGCCATCATAGATCGCGTAATGACGATTTAGCTGTGATGTGATGTTAAGCGATGGGTTACAATGTGAACTGTAAACAATGATATGCGAACGGAAACTGTGGCCCAGATATCCATCATCCCTTAACCAGATATCCATTGGCTACACCGTAAGTTCCGAAAACATTGGCTGGTTGCTCCCAGAGACTAAATTGTTGTCAGATGATAGCTCATTCATCTCTTCATTTTTAAAATCCTGGCTACAGTCCTGGTTATCAATTTGAAAGATACTAATTTGCACATTTTTTTATGAAGGAATGTGGAAATAGTGCTTAATGGAGGCGATTTTGATGTGTAACAAAAATAATTTTTACATAAAAATGTGGGCCAAAGTAACACTTGGTAAACACTTGTAACATGAAGACTCCATTTTTCATGTCATCAAGATAATTATTATAATGAAAGACAATCAAAGCTGGTTGAACAGTCAGCTTCATTCACATATTGTTTATTCTTTGCACCACCACACATGCAGGCCGTTCAACATCTGTTGTACATCTGATCCAAAGCCAGGACTTACACAAGGACATGCTGCAATCTTTTGCTTGCATCCACGCTAACACTCTGCTCCTCTTCCTCTCTCCAGCCTCTCCTCGGTGGGTTGGCATGGCCCAGTGATGAACGGAGCGGTGGTGCCTGGTAGCCCGGAGCTCTCCTCCTCGTGCCCACTGCCTGACTGGCGAGAGTTCTGTCAGCTTCATGCTCGAGCCTCCGCTGCAGACTTTGCTGACAAGTTCCAGCGCTTCCTGACGGAGAACCCGTGCTACGACTCACCCGGCGCCGATGTGAGCTTCTCACAGCACTTTGCCCATCACTTCCTGGAGTGCTTCTCCGCAGCGCTGACCCAGGTCCGGGAGAGCCAGGCGTCTTCTCCCGGGGAGGACGGCTCCAACACAGCGCCCAAGTACAGCATTGTTCCTTTCCTGGGAATCCAGGGCTGCCCGCTGTCCTACGGTCACGACCTTTATCAGAGACGCAAGGACGCCGGGGCTTCAAGTGAATCTCTTGACAGTATGGACAGTGGAGGGGGAGGGATAGATGTGGGAGGCAGTGGCACCACCGCCTCTCGGGGCCCCCAGCCGGCCCACAAGGTGTCTGCTCTTGGACAGTCCCGCAGCTCAGAAGACGTGTCGGTCAGTCACCCAAAAGCTCGTTTCAAGAAGGGGTTCTCCCTGAGGAACATGAGCCTGTGTGTGGTGGATGGGGTGAAGGAGATGTGGCACAGACGGGCCTCCCCTGAACCCGATGGTCCGTCTGTTGGTGCCAGAAAAGCTAACGGGGGAGTGGGAGGAGGGGAGGCTGCAGGGGGAGAGAAGTGGTCCCAAAAGCTGCGGCTTCCCAGGGGTTCCCAGGGCCACAAGGCTGAGTTGCTGGAAATCCAGAGGGAGGGAGCGCTGAGGTTCATGGTGGCTGATGACACAAACTGTATGGGTGCTGCACAGTGGCAGAAGTGCCGCCTGCTGCTGAGGAAGACGAAGAGGGAGGAAGGAGGCGAGAGATTCCTGCTGGAGTTCTACGTACCACCCAAGGTACACATGCACATGCAGACATGGAGGACAGCTGGGAAAAAAACATAGACCTAGTACTAAAATAATTACTTGGTTAATGAATGATTTGATCAACAACAAATCAATTTACAGCAAATTTGATAGAAGAAAAGCCAAACGTTTTGGTTCTAAAATGTGAGGATTTACTGCTTTCTCTGTTCTATATTATTGTAAATTGATTAGCTTTGGGTTTTGGACTGCTGGTCAGCCAAAACAGTTAATTAAGAAGACCTCACACTGCTCTCTCCTTCGTCATTTCTCTCGTTTTTTAACAGTGTTGTTTAAGGTCTTAGTAGTAGTTACACTGCATCAAATGCTAGATCTTTCTACCCCTGCTTGACAAAAATAAAAATAGACAAACATATTATAATATGACCCTGCCAATGCTTACAGAAAACAGGGTAAGATGCAGGAAAATCAGCATTTTTTACACTCCTGTTTGGGGTTTAGTGTCCATGTTTTCCAGATCACTTTTCAACAGAATCACTTCTATCATAGCAGACTTTTTCCAGGTACAGTGAGGAAGTAATTCTGTCCAGTCACTCTTTAAAAGTCTGATTGAACATTAGGCTTTAAGATTGATTGAAAAAATCATCAACACATTAATAATACATGAAATATAATCATTAGTTGCAGCCCTGCATGAAGTCCAGCCCGATAATCCAAGCCGTCTGACCCTTACTGACAGCCTGAGGTAACTCACATGCATTCATGCATACTCCGCATGGGATTTTTAGATTATTGCCCTTGACTTTAAGAAGGTCATGGTTCTGTGCAGCTGAGTGTGTGTAAATCTGCCACCGTCCTTTTATCAAGCCTGGGGAGAGGGGTCAGGACAGGTGGGAGGCAGGCATAGGAGGGAAGGGTGAAGAAGCTGGTAGAGAGAACCGGAGACTGTGAGAGAGAGAAAGAGAGAGAGAGAGAGAGAGAGAGAGAAGCTGTTACATTGATTTCTGTAAGCTGGAGCAGCTCGCAAAGATTCCCTTTCTTGTGCAAAATATAAATATTGATTGGTTCTTTGTCTTTTGCAAACTGTCTGCTGTGGCAAACTGAAAATAGGAACCACATTTTTTTTGAATCACTCAAAAACTCAGAGAGAGCCACAAGGCAAACATATAAAATTAAACTTCATAATTGTGCATAAGCAGTTTCATGTGTTATGTTCCATTAACATCCACACGTGGGAAAATTATCATCAGCTGAGGACTTGGCTGAGATAAAGAGAAACTTCAGAGCTGCTCTGAAGTGACACATCAATTAAACACACATCTCAACAGGCCTGCCCTGCAGACTTTCTGAGTTGTTTTATCACTGGCATTCTATTCAGGTCTTACAAATCATAACAGTGCAGAGTCAACAGTGTCGGAAAGATAATCTGACTCGTGAAATCTCACTCTTGCCTGCTCCTGGCAGACTGGCTCTGGCTTCATCCCTGTCATGGCCATCAATCTGCCCATTGCTCTGTGTGAGCAGAGGCGGCACACTGCAGCACGCTAACTACCTGCATTATGACACAGCTGCAAGCCCTGAGACGAGCCGCTCTCTGGTTCATAGACTGTCATAGACTGTACAAAAATAAGTTCAGTAGTAAAAGTAAAAATATTCAGACTCGAGCCCATTAATACTGAAAGCTATTTGGGCTATTTTTGTTGTTTGCTGATGTGACTTTCTTATTTTTATAATGTGGACGTTTTAACCATGTTACTTGTATTTATAGAAGGACAAGAACGTTAAAAAATATCCTGAGAAAATGCCACTTTTCCCCTTATACTTTTTCAAGCGTGACATGCAGTAGCCTATTTACTGAGCCCCGAACACTGAAGTGCTACGCTTGCAGGGTAAAGTTTTGTGTCAGGGCCCGCCCTTTCCTATGTAATATGTTATTATATAATAATGTAGGTACATTTGTGAACAGTTTGCAGACCTGGGTTTGGCAAAAAAAAATCACAATATATTTTTGTCACTTTGTGAATATTTTTACATGAACAATAGATCAAATAATATGTGTAATATGAGAGGGATCATTTCTCACAAACAATTATCACCCGACTCAGCTCTTAGCTTTTTTTTGTGCTTTTCAGCTTATTGTTTTGGTTTTATGCTCCCCAACTTGACTGTTTGTTTACTCTCACTGCTCTCACCAACAGACAGCTGTTTTTAATGAAAAAGCTCATTAGGTAACCTGAAACATAAAATTAATACTAATGTGTGTCTGCTCAGTGTGTAAATAAACAACTCTTTGCTAACAAATTCCCCACGGTAACATGACAAATATCTCAAAACATTGACAAATGAAAATAAAACAGTCTGTATAGCTACAAATAGAGACAAGACATACAATATGTTTTTTTGCCATTTGTGTAGACTAGTCCTTTAAGATTTTATCAAAAAGACCACACCACCAAATGGAAAGACTGACCACACCAACTACACACTTACTTCCTGTAAGTTGTGTGGTGGAGCACGTACAGCCATGTGCACTGGTTAACACTGGTGAGCACCAACTAAACCATTCAACAGACAGTGAACACTGGGCTTGTGCTGTCCACAGTAGGGACAGGAAATGGTCAAACGGTTTAATAAAGGAAGTGTTTTTTGACATTTGATCCAGAGAAAGGAATTGTGGGTGTGGACGGCAGCCAGCTGCGCAGGCAGATCAAGATGAGAACAGTGTTGCACCAGACAGATCAGCTGATAAGCCTCTGCCAGACCATCAGTCAGCCTCCTTGTCGCTCTGCCTTTCCTGACACACACAGAAATACACACACACACACACACACACACCACAGCTCAAACACACACATTCGATCTGTTAAGATTATCGTCTGGACCCAACTCTCTGCAGAGGGCAAACTGAGGCCATGATGTTTTCTGTGTTCACCCGCTTGTAAACTCCTCCTGTTTTATGTTTGTTACAGTCAGTCGGCAGGAATAATCACTGAGAAATGCAGTGAGAAATAAGAGACTACATAAAAACTGAGCTGTGGAGTAATTTTTGCAGATTGTGCAATCTTTTGTAACTCTTCCCTACTGTTTAATAAGAATTCAAATGTGTACCACTGATTTAAAGCTCTTTTTAGAACTGTTTTGTATTAAAATATAAAGTTTCTACTTTTACAGTGTTGCACTTGGTCGGGACCTTTGCTGCATTAGTGAATACTGATCCTGTATCTTTGTTGTAACCACCCACCACTATAACTTTTTTTACAATTCAGTTTAATGGGACCTTTTATTCTGTATATGCTTGCATGCTCATTTCAGTCCTCAAAGCCCAAAGTGAGCATCCCTCTGTCAGCCATTGTAGAGGTGAGGACAACCATGCCGCTGGAGATGCCAGACAAGGACAACACTTTTGTTCTTAAGGTAGGAACCGCAGCAATTTTACAACCACATTAACACAACTGCACCTTCCTCAGTTTCAGAGGAAGCTAGCCCATGCCCTTGCTGAGATAACATTGGATTTGCCCTGTTCTGCACCCTGTTGTGGTTCTATGAACAGAGCTCAGTGTGTGATCACAGTGTTTGGCTGCTTCCACAGGTGGAAAACGGGGGAGAGTACATCCTGGAAACCATCGACTCGCTGCAGAAAAACTCCTGGGTTGCTGACATCCAGGACTGCATAGACCCTGGGTAAACCACCAGATAAATATTTGCTGTTTACTGTTGGCTGAAGATGGAGAGAAGAGATGGAGAGGGGAAGGGTTGATGGGAAGGAGGAAGGAGGGGTAACATACACAGTCATTAATCATCAAATTAGTAGAGTTTTTGACAGGTTGCTTTAGCACAAACATAGGCGAGCTTGCACCACTAACATTCCTCCACAGTTTCCTGGGTTAGTGGACATTTGTCGGTGCAGTGCAGGCCATAAACAGAGAGATTATTTGTGTCTGTGTTTTTAGGATGTGGATGTGTGTAGAGTTGTGTGTTAGGACACGATGGTGTTTGTTTGCACTTGTGTATACGTTCTTGCAGTTCTCCTGACCTGCCTTCTTGTGTACAGTGACAGCGGCGATGACATCGAGCTGGCGTCGTGTCCTCATGGTCAGGCCTCCAAAGACTGCTCCATGGTGGCCTCTTGCAGCTGTGAGCTGCTGTCTGAGGGTGAGAGAAGACCCACTGTTACATAACATGCAAATCTTTTGATTCTCATGAATTTGTTTAAATTTAAAAAATATGTCTAGGTGTGTATCGCGCTCCGGAGAGGTCGTGTCCTACAGCAGCAGAGCATTACAGCGCCCCCTCAGTCCGCTGCAGGGAACCCCCCTTCACCCAGCACCCATCCCACATGCCTTTAGAGCGCTTCCTCCAGTCCCAGGGCTCCAACTCTTCCGCAGGTAATAACTCATGTGTTTCAGTTTCTCTCCAGACACTCAATATCGAAGCATATGCATATGAATACTCAAAAACACAGAAAGAAAAGTTTACAGTTACAGAAAAAATTGATTTGTTTTAACTCTGATCAGGTGGCAGTGAAGGAGCGAAAGAATCAGATGGGGATGCCAGCCTGGCGGGTTACCCATGGTTCCATGGTACACTGTCCCGCGTGCGTGCGGCTCAGTTGGTGCTTGCAGGCGGGGCCAGGAGCCACGGACTCTTCGTGATTCGACAGAGCGAGACGCGGCCGGGGGAGTACGTCCTCACCTTCAACTTTCAGGGCAAAGCCAAGGTGAGACGATAAGAGAGAAGAGACATAGCTTCATGTTATGTGATTGAGGTGTACACTCCCTGTAAATTAACTAAGAGTGTGGGGAGATTGTTGTGTGTTGTATTCATGTAGATTGGGGTGCAACTATTATTATTTATTTTATTATTTATTAATTTATTGATAGTTTATGTATTCTGAAAAAATGCCCATCACAAGTTACCTGAATCAAATATTATGTCTTCAGTTTACTTATTTTGACTGAGCAACAGTAAAAGTGTATGTATGTATGTATTTAATTTAAAATGATATGAAATGAAATAAGAGGACAATTCTCACATTTGAGAAGCTGGAGCTAGCTCCCAGCTGCAGTTCTGCTCTGCAGCAGCGTTAAATTCACTCAGGCTTGTACTCATGACATTCTGGGATGCAGCCACTGCAGCTGACAGCAGACCAAGTTGTTCAGGCCCTGGAAAAGATGCAGTAATGTCCATGTTTTGTGTTCTCTTATGTAACATGATCCCTGCACATCACATCCTGCCAGCCAGCAGTGTTGAGGAAGTGTCAGCTGCTGCCTCTTCCTCAAGTGTCAGCCTTGACATTCTGTCACTTTGCTCCCACAGCAAGACGCCTCTCAGATAATGTCCTGACCTCTGTCTTCGGCTGTCTGACACTGCAACTCTCTTGTATTTCTGTGTTTTGTCTTTTTCTGTCCCTACTCTCTCTTCTATCGGCTAACTCTTCCTCGTCATTGATTTCAATCACAAACCTTACTTGCCCTTGTTAACGTCCTGTCTCCCTTTCTTCCCCTTTCTTCTCCCTCCCAGCATTTGCGTTTGTCAGTGAATGAAAACGGGCAGTGCCACGTCCACCACTTGTGGTTTCACACCGTGTCAGACATGCTGAGACACTTCCATGCCCACCCCATCCCCCTTGAATCTGGAGGCTCTGCTGACATCACATTACGCTCCTATGTACAAGTGCAGCGAAACTCCACCACAGGTACACAACACACAAATATAAAATGCTCACACACACATGCTTAAAACCAGACCATAACTGTAGATTAATTTGGAGAGGCCATATATGTTCACTCTGCAATTAGCACAGTTGACGTCAACTGTCAAGGTGTTTTTTATAACATGACTTTTCATGTATAACTGTAATATTTGTAACCCGGACCAAGTTAAGTACACCACAACAGCTGTGAAAAAGGCCCATTACGCAAGCAAAAAAAGGTTTGCTCAGACCAGTTCATTACCATAGTTCGACAGATACTGGATTTTTGAGGCCAAAATTCATATTTGAGAGTTTATATATTAAGACATCTCTCCTCTTACAGAACGCTGAATTCATAAGAAATAAAACATACCTTTTCTCACTTCAGGAAAGTCAGAGGTCTACAGCCTCACTTGGTCTGGTATGACCAGAAGCTAATTTGAACTAAACTTGCTGTGTAACTGACATTAGCAATTCAGTTCGCTGACGTTATTTCTCTTTAGCACATGTGCTACTGTTACACTAGGTTTTAGTATTTACCATGATCGTGTAACTGCCTCAAGTTGTCCATATTCAGGTTAAAATTGAGAAATTACCAGTTTTTAACTTGCAGAGCGTGGAAACATTCTGTAGGTAGTATCAAAGAAAGACAGAAAGTGCCTCAGCTGGACAGTCACTTTTCATGTCACCAAAGGATAACTGAGGGTAAGTAGAATCTTCCAGAAGTTCTGATGTTTTGATGCATAGCAGAAGTTTGTCCTTATAGCCGAAGGAAGCAGAGCTCAACCTCACTGAACCCCCACCCCCCCCCCCACTAACACTGCTCCTGCCGTCCGTTCTTCTGGCATGGGATGAATGCCCTCCTGTACAGGAGAGTGAGGGGGCGATTATACCGCAGGAGTTTTGCATGCAGGCCGAGACTCCAGCCCCAACCCACCCTGATGGTCACAAAGAGGCCCTCTGTTTCCCGAAACGCCGGACCTACACACACTCATGCATTCAACCCCATACAGACACTTACATAAAGTGAGGGTTTGATTCAGGGCGTAAAAGGCTTTACTGATACACTGGTGAGCCGTGTCTTTGGCACCAGTGTTGTCGGTGTTATTGCCCACCAAGAGAAAGGATAATACAGGACACACTGCCTGTGTTTACAAGCTGCTCTATGAGGCAGCCTTTTGTCAGCACTTCTCCAGTGTAACGCAACAAACAATTATCAGCAGCACAGATTCATCTATATTATTAATCCTCTATTAAAATGATTTCTTTCTCCTTCCACAATTTTCTACAGATGTGACTGTGCCTCCAGTACTCACCCCACCCAGGGATGCAGGCTGCCGGACAGATTCAGCCCAGCCAGCTCTCCACCCTCCGGGGATCGCAGCGCCTGCAGGGCCCGCTCCTGATACACCCCTCTCCTCGAGCACCTCCTCCTCACCGACTACCCTTCCCTCCCTCTCCCGAAGTGACCCAGGTACTGGAGGAGGAGTCGGAGGAGGGTTACAGAGCCGGAGCAACAGCTCTGAACGCCTGCTGGAGGCCTCTAGTGGTGCATCTGAGGACTACCACGATGCTGAGGGGACTCGCAGGGCCCGGGCAGTGGAGAACCAGTACTCTTTCTACTAATGGGCCTACAGCAATCTTCAGTTATGTATTTTCTGGATTGGATGCAGAAAGTTGGAGGAGACATGGGAAACTCTGCTGATGATGAAAACGGTCCAAATCTCTGGATCACCCGTCGTTTTGTTTGTTTGTTTTTGTTTCAAGGCAATTTCCTGTTTCTCTGATTTGAGAAGGGAGGTGAGATCTTGCCGAGCACTGTGTCCCTGCTGATAAATCCCTCAGGCCCTGCAGCTTTTCTTTCAAACTCTGTTGTCAAGAATGTCAGTGAACAGAAAGAGAAGGTAGAAATGGAGATGTTGTGATGGAGCGGGAGACGAGACTTCGATGAGCATAGGCGGAGAAAGCAAGAGGAAGTCATCCAGTGGAGTCATATGGCTTTAATTCACCTCCTCTGACCACTTCCTGTTCACCCTCATCCACAATTCCCTGGGAGCAGAGCCTGTGTCACCACTATGCCGAAAGGTTGAGAGTTTGAAATGACCCAGAAGAAACAGCCCCTCCCCTCAGAGCTCCTATGAGCTCCCGAGAGCATCCCGTTAATGTTTGTAAAGCTGCTTTGAGTCTGTCCCGGATATCCTCACTGTCCCTGCAGGGTTTCCCTACAAAGTCCTGCTCCGGGTTTCTACACTAACATCAGTACAGCAATCATGGGTGTGTTAGTGTTAGCTCAGAGATGTTTTTCTTAAACGTGTACAGCCTAGAGGTTCTTAGTGCCTGACAGTTACCTTGGATTTGAACGGACGATTGCCCATAGTGACAAAGAGGTTGTTGTTGACATCTTGCATTATTCTCACAGTTTTATTGACGGCTGCAACATACACAGGTGGTCATATGTTATGTTACATATCAGATTAAAAATGTTGAAATGGAAGATGAACAACACAAGTTCAGCCTGTACGAATCTGGCAGGGTGGCTCCCATTTTGCTGTCGTGCTGGGTTATTTCTATGAGTGTGTGGTGTTGTATTAGAGTCCAAATATTTTTCAATGATCAGTGTGCAACAGTAGTGTTTCTAAAACATGGTTTTCAAGGTCCCTCCGTCTGGTGCTGGTTCTGTATTCAAGCTTATCATATCAATAACCTGTAGATTAGATATGCTGTTAATATAGGAGTTCACTTTGAAGTAATGCCTTTAAGATATTGTTATACCAAATCCAGCATTTATCGGAGGGACTGGGGACTTGTTTTTTTTAGGAAGATGGCAGTATTGTGTACTGTCTGTGGGCCTGGTGTGGACTGGAACGGTACAGGCAGTAAGGTAAAGTGAGTAAGGTTAGGCTACTAGATGGCCATGCTCGAAGAGAAAGATGTGACGTTGCTGCTTTACTTTATGCTGACAGAGTACTGAGCTTAAGTTTTTAAGTTAATAATTCAAAAGAAAACCTAAATTTCAAACTACAGAATATTTTTCTGTTTCTGTAAGAACTGACATCATGGTCCTAGACATTCATTATAATACAAAATATCAGTTATAAAATCCTCTTAAAGGAAAAGTTATTTGCTTGACATGATACTACTGTCATGTCTGTAAACAAAAATATGGAGCTATACTGCTAGCATTTGCAAAATGTAAAAGAGTTTCCCAGACTATTTCTGTCAGGCAGCCTGTGGAGACTCCAGGAAATTAGTGATCCCAACTAGAGTCCATCCACATAATAATACGGCACATTAACTCTCCCTTAAAATGGTGGTTTGTTGTTTTCACCCATCAATTTTTGTACAGATTAAATAAACGAGAGATAATTTGCTCATTAGAAAGCTTTAGATGTCCTAATGTGCTGATTTTGTTACTTAGCTGTACAGAGTCAGTGTCCCCTGTTCCTAGTCTTTGTGCCAAGCTAAATTAGCTGCTAACAGTAGCTTCATATTTACCATACAGATGCTAGAGTAGTATCAAGTTTTAGATAATATCAAACTTTTCTTTCAAAGCAGACACTCCTAATAACATGAACATAAAAACAGACACCTTTCATATCACTGCAAACAGGCAGCAAACAATTATTGTATTTCAAACATATGCAACACTGTTCAGTTGGAATAAACATATCAAGAGTCATCGTCTGTCTTTTCAAGCATGGTCATTTAGCTTCGGAGGTGAAATTTCATTTTTTAGTTGAAGAGCTGACGGAACAGTTCATGTGCCAATTTGAATCCTATTTTTGAAACATATTTATTCCTCAGCCGTTGTAAATTACATTTTTCCTATTGAGTCTTATTTATGTACAATTGATTGATTCTTCTTGATGAAACATCCTCAGTGGATCCTGTCTGTTGCAAGAGCCCATTTCACATATCACAGATTGCTCACGTCTCCCTTTTATTTTCTTAACACTTCTTAAAGCAAAATCTTCCGTTGTTTGAGTTTTGAAGAGTCTGTGCAATTTTGTACAAAGTGATGTACTTGACATACTACTTTATATTTCTGTGAATAAAATGTGAACAAACTATTGCACATTTTCAGCAGTTATTTACTCATAAATGTCATAATCAGAGTGGAAATGTTGGAGATTAAAGGCTCAGAAAAGTCAAAAGCTTTAGTGTTACAAACATAAGCCGATAAAGTATTTCGAGTCTGCAGAGATAAAAATATCTCACCTCTATTCGTTCATCTGCTGTGTGGTTTTCTTTTGTTTCAGTTATGTTAAATAAAACAGGGTCAGCATATATTGCCTTAAGTAGGCCCTAATGTGAACACAATTTGAGTTGTTATACATTCAATGTTAGTGCTAGTGTTTGACTTGTATTGAACACCTTCAGTCAGTTTAAAGACAAACATAAAACATAAAAACATAATCCCAGACATTCAAAAGGTTTGTTTCTCATATTTAGCATCTTAAGGGGAGATAGACAAAATAAACCACAGCAACAGCATTTCTCTGCAGGCTCAGACTTTCATAACGTGCATTAGTGTTGTCCCACATAGAGTTTCAGAGGTGTAAGAAGTACTCAGATCCTTTACTTAAATATAAGCAATAATACAACAATGTAAAAATACACACAAGTATCATGTACTAAATGTGGTTAAAGCTTAAAAATTAAAATAGCCCACATCATTGTGTTATACAGTATGTAGATTATATAATTAAATTGTTAATACTGATGCATCAGTGTGTAAGCAGCATTTTACTGTTGAGGTAGTTTTACTTATATGTGTTCAATATCTAAGATTGCACAAGCCTCAAAATTACGAGGACATTTCTGGTTAGAATCTGCTCCTATAGAGATCCTTTTTTTTTCTTATAAAAGTTGGTGTTAGTGGTCTTCAACCTGTTTTTAATTCAAATGAACCTTCCAGATAACTGATTGTATCTTCAGACAATACGTATGTGGTGTGTCGTAGCTCTAGAATTAAGAAACCTGCTAAGAAGATAGGCTGCAATGTTTGTACTGCATTGATGGATCCATGCACGTTTTGAGAAAAGAAAAGGCTAGTACTCAATTACAGACTAAAATTACTTGATAAAAGGAGTTTGTTGCAGGAAACGAATGTGTGGTAATTTCAAATGTGATCATATGTTTTGTGTGTAACATCTTAATCTGTAAAGTAACTGGAGCTGTTAAATTTAGTAAAAAGGGTAGGAAGTAGCTCAACATTTAAATACTTACATAAAGTACAAGTATCTCAAAAATATACTTAACTACACAGTACTTACATAAAAATACTTCATGTTCTTTTCACCACCGCAGAGTTTAAGCTCACTGAGCCCCTTGGACCTACAGCTATAACACATTAAAGATCATTAAATAATATCCTGTAGAGAATAAAACTGGAATAAAACAACAAGAAAACAGCAAAAGGACATAAAATGCTCACTAATCACAACTACTTACTTTGATAAATAAAACTCAGAACAAAGACATATAAACAAAACACTTTTTTATATTTGCTTAATACAGTTGCCCTTGTGCAGCACCTTATTTTTACAGTACATACAGATATACACAATTAAACACCTGGAAGGTATCAAAAATATGCCTTCATTTCTTAATAGATCATCTTAAAATCACGCAGTTCAGAATTGGTCTACTTTACAGAACCAGAGGAAATTTGTTGTTCAGCAAGTAACATTTAATTTTATTCATCCTTGTGCAGCATTTAGACATAATTCAGTTTAAGCTGCCAAAAATAGTTATTTGGCTTCACACTTCTCACTACTTATAAAGTAAATAAATTATGATTTACACAGAAACTTCACAACAGTTGTTGATGGTACAAAGACTAAACTTGCAATGACACGTCCACATCAGGTTCTCAGGACCTGCAATGAACTTTTCCAAGATTGTGATGATGTGATTGTAAATAAAATGTTTTAAAAACATTAAATGAGAAATATGATATCTTATCACCCACACACTGGGTGCCCTTGCGATTCTTCAGAGAGCTACATGCTCAAAACCTTGAAGGAATCAATAATCCCACAACCCTGCAATGAGGTTTGCAGATTTCCAGTTTCTAATTAACGTTAAAGTTTTTTGATCCAGCGCCGCTTTCTAGGTAATGTTTGTTTGTGCTTTTTAGATGCTCTGCTACTACCCTCAGCTCCTGAGGCGACACAGCTTATGAATTACAAGACTTTCTATGGACTCTAATAAATAAGACAGCGAGTCAGCTTTTGTTTATTCCTGCAACACACACACAACACTTGCAAAACAGTCTGAGGTGGCACCCCTCCCTCCTGAGAGTCCTAACGTGCGACCCCCCATAGGAACATGTCCGGCTGCTGCTTCTATTTCAGGGCCTGCTGAGGTTCACAAAAAGTAGGCCTACCATGGCCAGCAGCATAGCCACAGTCATCTCCATCATTTTCCCCTGCCTCCACCTGCTAAGATTCTCCTTCTGCTTATCCTGCATGCGCTGCTTCCTGGCTCTCATAACCTGTTCCCTCTGCAGCTGCTCCCCGTAGTGGGCCTGATAAAAGGCGTCAAAATCAAACATGGTCTTCCCTCCTGGTTGGGAGAACCGTCTGGCTCTCTGTTGATGCTGATGCTGCGGGGAGGCTGAGGATCTGCTGGTGGTCTCCTTTGAGGGCGGTCTCCCTGCACTTTGAACTTCTGACTGGCTCAGAACGCCACGGTCGTACTTCCTCCTCAGGCTGATGTTGCCCAGCACTGTGTAGGCCTCGCTGATCTCAGAGAAGCGCTGGGTGGCCTCATTGCTCCCTGGGTTCTTGTCTGGGTGGTAGATGAAGGACTGCTTGTAGTAGGCTGTCTTAATCTGGGACTGTGTGGCAACTGGAGACACTTTGAGGATGTCGTAATAGGCCGTCCTGCTTCTGTACAGCACAGGAGTTTCTTTTGAGCTGCTGTCACTCCTCCAGCTGTAGTTTCTTGTAGTTGTATATGCACGCATGGTATCAGGGTGTAGTTTCAGACGCCTCAGCCCACCACCTGGCCTCTCTGACCCCTGTTCTGCCAAAATGAAGATAACAGTGCAGAATGCTCTGAGCTGCTGAGGGGACCTGAAGGTGTCAGGGCTGAAGGAAACAGCTCTTCTGCTCCAGGTTGTCATCCTGCCAGGCAGCAGCTTCTCCTGGAGGAGAGGCTGCAGTCTTGCTGAGAGGTACAGGGCTGCTTTATGAGTTTGGAAACTCTGAACAAACCTAATAAGACGGCAGGAATCCAGCTCCAAAGACGGAGCACAACACAAAGTCCCATTTTCCTGTTGACTTGTTGTCACTCTGTAAAGTTTCCCTGATTTGCGTTGTGTTGATCTGCTTTTGACTGACTGAACGTCCCGCGAATCCCGGGTTGATTCCTGATTTATCCGACTGTCACTGAAGGTGCGCTTTACCAGCAGAGATCCGGGACTTTCTCCGATGTTTCTGAGAGCTGACAGCCGGTAAGCTCCGCTCCCCAGCTTCGGTCCGACCTCTGCCATTTTACCGACAGCATAGCCGGAAAAACCGCTACAGTATCCGGCTACGTCACACGACGAGGAACCAATACGAGTCAATGTTTACAGGAAGTACTTGTTGTCCCCGACCAATCATTTTTGTAGAAAACGGGGTTACATATTTCTTGGCTAATATGTTATAACAAACCTTTAAAAGGGCTTTTCTAATAAAAATACATGCATCTTTACGAACATTAAAAAAACAGTTGGTATTCCCTTTACTATTAAAATTGAAAGAGGTAAATTAAAATTGTGATACACTTTAGAGAATTAGGTTTAATTTGGAGTGTGATTACAGTAACATGATTAAGGCCATCAGCATACCTTTTTAAAGTATAGTTTTAAAGTACAGTATTTAAGCCTATTTTAATTTGATGTCATCCAGGTCTTGGGAAGATTAGCCTACATGAATGATATATAATACAGTGTAATCTTTTCTTTTCTCTCTTTTTGTCAAACACAACCCCCATGTGCAAAACAAAGAATTGGAATAGTTATATTTATAATGTGTGGATATTTGAAGGGTAGGCTCCAACATCTTCATCTTTGAAACGTTTCTTCAAAACTTTCAGTATTGTATCGACTGTTTTTTGTTAATTTTATTCATTGATTAATTATTTTCCCGTTTTTGTTTTTCTTATAATGTATATGTATTTTATGGATTGCAACTGCTTGGATTATTTCCTGAGTTTAATACCTGTATCTTATTTTTAAAATGTGTGTTGGTTGATCCATCCATCCATCCATCGTCAACCGCTTATCCTGCGTACAGGGTCGGGGGGGCTGGAGCCTATCCCATGTGTTGGTTGATAAAAAATGTAATCAAATAAGGTGTTAATGTTAGAATTATGTGTTTATATAATACATTTGGAATTATATATTTAGGTGTCAACGCATGCTATAATGTAAATACAAATAAATATTTCTCAGTAGCTTTGATGCATTTCTCGAACCATCCTTTACATTTGCACAGTACAGTAGGCTAAGTACATTTCTCAAAAAGCACAAAACAGTGGATTACCAGCAAAAGCCTGTAACTTGCTCAAAATATCTCTCAAACGGAAATATTTATGTCAGTGAACATGTCCTTGTGTCACTGTTTACAAACAACATAGTCCAAATGTTTAGCCATTTTGTCAACATAACAGTGTACTCTTTAAGTATTTTCTGATGTAAACTACAGCTAAGGTTTTGAAGACAACATATGAAAATGCACAAGGCTGCACATTTTCAATATGGCATAGCAAGTTAAACAGTACAAAGTTAGACATTGCAAGAGATTTGACAGGATTCACATGTATGCTTTTGTTGTTTGTACTGTAAAAGAAAAAGACAAGACTGTTTTACAGCACGGCGTAGCACAATGGTGAAAATAAGATATGTAAGCTTGGGTAACAACACTGAGGCTGACGTTCCTGTCGAATCACAGACTCTCAACCTCATCACAACATGTATCTTCATCAATTGAGATACCATTTACAAAAAAAGTCTGATAGACATGTTTAGAAAATATGCTTGATAGATTATGACAACGTATTCAACCATTTTGCATGTAATGACTAATGCAATGAACGTGTGTCTAGATGCTTTGGAGGGTAGGTAATACATTGTGATCAACATGACATAAGTGATTGATAATGTAGGAAACAGCAGACAATTGTAGGTAGGCATTTACATATGTGTCTCAAAGCATTTGCAGTTTGTATAAAAGAATGAGAAAATGCTTTTACATAAGAAAACGTGTAATATTTACCTAGACGCACAGTAGGTGGCGATATAAGCTTTTGTTTTTTCTGGTTTGCTTTTATTAAACTTGACGAAGAAGTAGTTCTTACGTCGCTTGCGTGTGACGTCAGTATTCTTCACGTGTGGACGGTCTGCTACCACAACATTTAGCTTGTTTATGAGCCGATTACACAAATTAACTCCTCATCCTCTGATATCAGCATACACAAAGAGACAACCATGACCTCCAGCTGCCGACGGCCTGAACACACAGCTCCTCCAGATGTGGTCAGTGACGTGGTTTATTGTAGTATTTAGCTGCTAGGCTAACGGTAATGTTGGTCCAGACTGGTCCTGTTTCGAGTTTCAGCAGCAGCATTACCAGAGTTTTAACAGGGACTTGAATACATGCTTTTTAATACTTGAATTAGCTCTAGTGTGCTAGTTTGTCTGACATGTTTTGAAATGGGATGTAATGATGAATATTAGAGGCTCAAACTGAGGCTACAGTGGAGTCAGCTGACAGCCGATGTTGGGAATTGATTTATTTATGTGTTCATCTGATGTGCTCTTATTCCCGCAGTTCTACAATGAAGTCGAGGCGAAGAAATACTCTCAGAAGTGAGTATGAGAGTTATTTGTGCATTACTTCCTGACTTGTCGTTGTGGTCGCTATGTTTGAAGGGGATATATGCCTCAGCATAGCTGTAAACAAATATTTTTTTCCCTGTTCTAAAATAAGCAGTTAGGTCTATTTTGTGAATTGAAATTATTTTTAAAAAGACACACTATAGAGTCGGCTACAAGAGATGCTTCATAGATAGGTCACGTTCTCCTACCAACACTATTTTAGATTTTACTGGGATTATAAAACGCTAGTCTTTAAGTCTCTAATACAAATATATCATCAACTCCAATTTCCAACTTAAATATACAGCTTTCTTTGGTTGTAGTAGTAGAAGTAGGCTCAATGTGGGATTTACCCTGTAGATAGAAAATTGGATGCAGCATTCCCCGTCGGATTCTGCAGAACTGCTCTAGAAAAATTGCTAGCTGAAGACAGATTACTTCGGTTTTCTAGCAGGCTAGATGATGGCAGTTTTCAACATTTAAAGTTTGAGTTTGTTTGTTTTTCAGAATTCCTTTTCATTGCCAGAGGTCACATCTAAAACTTTAACCAAAGTTTTTGTGTTTCGCTGCTTCACAGCTCCCGAATGATCGAGATTCAGACCCAAATGTCAGAGAGAGCTGTCGAGCTTTTAAACCTCCCAGAGGGACAGCCTTGTTTCCTGCTAGATGTTGGGTGAGTGAGTGAAACTGACTATGTTTACATGCAGTATTACACTGTTAAATAGGCACTTGAAGTAAAAATGAATAATATTCTTTTTCATCTTATCATGAACAAAGTCATAGTCAGGTTAAGTGTTGTCTTGTGGGTCCTTTTTCTCTGTCAATAGGACGCTTCTTAATTTTCAATAATTTATCAAATATACAAAAGTACAAAATATACAATTAATATGGATTGCATAAAGTTATAATTAGAATTATTTAAAACAGAATGAAAAATAGAAGTAGAGTTAAGGCTAAATTTGGTAATGTCAATTTAATGGAGAGTTTTATCTTCCTTCTCAGAACCTAGATAACTCCTAAAGATTACTCAAGAATCAAGTCACTCAATTTAGCTGAAGTTATGTTAAGTTTAGTAAACATTTAACTTGAAATTATATTGATATTCAATGATATTTTAATTCTTATTCCAAAATCTTAAAGAGAAATAACTGACCAACTTTGTCAGAGATGATTCCTCAACCCCTCTGTAAATGTCTGAGGAACACCTCCTTCCTTTCGCTAATATAAACCCCTAAAAAAACTACAGTTACGTAGACAACATGGCATATTTCTAAACTGCCTCATTCCTAAATACTTCACTAGATTCATTTGAGTTCACAAAACAATCTATTAATCTGATGTCCCTTGTGTAAATGATGTTCTTTGGTAGGCAATGTTTTTTTGCCTTCTTTTTCCTCTGGTGTCAAAGTTCAGTCTAAATTACTCAAAAGGCACATAAGACAATTTAAAACAATGAAAACTTTTCCCCTTAACATAGTTATACTATAGGGTACATATACACTTTACATAATAATATGATTACATTAAGCATCCTTAAACCTCAAGGTCCCAAAGGTCAGATGTTTTCCCCCTCACTCCCGTAAGGAGATCCTGTAAATCTGATGCCTTCACAGGTGAAAATAATTCACAAGTCAACTCACACATGATGAAAACATTTTACATCACATTCATAAAGATTTTGTTTCAGTGATTAAGCATCCTCAGCTCCTTTGAGTGCACTCTCCCAAGTGCAGTGTTCCCATATGTTCTTGGCAAGGACAAATTACTTTGTACTTCGAAGGTCACTTATCTTTGTGTTTGGTTTAAATGTCAAATTAGCCCTCATTTCCTGTCTTTGTTTTCCCTGAACTGAAAGTCTTAACTCTGTTTTACTTTTTCCAGAGCCCACCGTTCAGTTTTTAACAATGATAACTAAAGGAAATATCTTTTTGGCAATAACAACTAAAGGAAACACATTTCTCTATTGCACTTTTTTTTCACCAGCTTAAATTATTTCTCTAAACTAGTGACTGTTGTAGAAAGTTGTTTTCTCTGCACGTAGTCTAAAATCCCGGCAGTCTTAATAGGATGTATATCGTGAGTGTATTGAGACTATCGTTGCATCATTGAAGGCATGTTTATATATGTCGACACACCAATCAAACCTTTGCTGCATCTTGTTCCAACATTAGTAATACATCTTCTTGGTAATCTGTACTCTACTATTCTGAATGGACTCTTATGTGCAGATGAATAAAGAACTTCTTTAAGTTCAGAAGTTTTGCAAACACAACAGCAACAACATTGTGTCAATAAAAGAGTTGTATTGTAAGTGTTGAAAGTGATCATTTGTCAGTGTTTGAGCTTCACTTCATCTAAATGTCGGAGTGGCAGATTACACCTTTTTTTAAATTCCTACAAGTTTTAACTTACCACATGTGAAGATCAGAATAAAACAATGATCTTGTGTGTCTACATGATGCAAAGGACTCAGCGGACTATCTGTCTTTCAGGTGCGGCTCAGGTCTCAGTGGAGACTACCTGTCCGAGGAGGGACACTACTGGGTGGGAATTGACATCAGCACCGCAATGCTGGGTTAGTCTGACAGTATAGCATGAGAAGCTAGAGCCTCATGATATAATACTAATGTTGTGATATATGATGCTTTGATTACTTTACGCTTTAATTATTTAATGAAATGTATGGGGGTGATTTTTGTTATGTTATATCTATGGGGCTGATTGTTATGTGATATGTATGATGCTTTGGCAATATTGTTCTACAGTCATGCCAATAAAGCAAATTGAATTGATATAACCTAATATCATGTGGGATTTTGGTTATCTTAATAATGTGAAGTAGTTTAAATGTTATCTTTCAAGTTAAATTATAGCTTTCTGAAATGGTTACACTGAAGAATACTAGGCTGAAAGAAATGAACAGTTGGTACCTCGGTCTGCTCTGTTGTAGTGATATCACAAATGATTTCTCTAAATCTTTCATGTCAATACTACATGAAAACATTCATTGTCTTTGCTAAAATATTTCTAGAACTAAGAATATATTCCCAAAATGTTCCAGCTGTTCCAGACACATGTTATTGAGCTTTAAAAAAAGGGCTCCAGGCACTCACTTGGTTTTGCATTTTAATTTCCACGATATCTCGGATGCAAAATGGAGCGCTTCAGGTGCTCATTTGTGCCCACTGCCATCAGACTCTACAACAGCAGCAGAGACCACAAGCTATCACAATCACTCTGACCAGCCATCTTTAGTTCACTTCCTTCTGTGTAGTTTCTGTTTTTATTTCCATTCTGATTTTATTTTATGTATTTCTAATTATGCAGCTGCAACACCTGAATCTCCCCTCTGGAGATCAATTTTACTTTGAGAACACACAGTGAGGTGTAGACTAGTGTCAGTTTTCAAGTCCATCAAACGTTATCAAGGTGGTATTTGTTTTGTTGCGGTTGTTTCAGTGTTCCCTAAATGCAATCTAATGATTAGTAATGTGACTTAGAGAGACGAAGTATAAAAAAAGATTATGTAAATTTTTTTATGCCCTTTTTTCACAAAAAGTGTGACTTGTTTTAAGTTTTACATTTTAACTCTTGCACAAGATAACTGTCATTTCTCACATTTTTTGGGGGCTTGTTTATTTGTTTAATCCTGCATTTACTTTAAAAGGAGATGTGGATAATTTGCTGAAACACTGATCAAGTGTAAACGCCTTCCTTGTGACAGATGTTGCACTGGACAGAGAAGTAGAGGGAGACCTTTTAGTGGGGGACATGGGCCAGGGGATGCCTTTTCGTCCCGGCACCTTTGACGGTTGCATCAGGTGAAGATCAAAGCATGCTTATGTTAATGAAGCAAGAATTTTCGCTGGATTCATTTTGAATAATTTCTGACCCTGACTTTACCTTTTGCTTTTTCCCTGTCAGTATCTCTGCCCTGCAGTGGCTCTGCAATGCAGACAAGCGGACACATAGTCCTCCAAAGAGACTCTACACCTTCTTTAGTACACTGTACTCCTCTCTGGTAAGCTTTTAACACTTGCTCACTTCAACAAAAATTCATCATCATATTTTACGGTGACGACCTTTACTAACTTCTCCTTTCTCGTTGTCGTCCAGTCAAGAGGCTCACGTGCAGTTTTTCAGCTTTATCCAGAGAACTCAGAACAGGTGAAACAATGTTTTGGACGGTGGATGTAAAATCAGAAGTTTTCTCCCTTACTCACCTTCAGTCTTCTTCTCTCTCTAAAGCTTGAGCTGATCACGACGCAGGCCATGAAGGCAGGCTTTAGTGGAGGCATGGTGGTGGATTACCCCAATAGCAGCAAGGCAAAAAAGTCAGTACCTTTCAGAGGCTGCACTGTTATTTTGACGTGTTCAACTGCAGTGTTGGGAGTAACGTGTTACAAAAGTAACGCAGTTACAGTAATGTATAGCTTTTTGCTGTAACGCAGTATTATTAAAAAAATGATAATGTTATACCTGTTACAGTCTCAGTAATTACAACGAATTTTAACCCAAAACTAAGCAGTGCTTTGTTTTTTTAATAATTCACCAAAACCAAAAAACCTTTCGGCACCAGAAAAACAAATCCATGTGTAAAACAGTGATGTTATTTCCTGTTGCAGGAATCCGATGGTTGAGATTACTGGCAGGGTGCAAACTATGGGTGAACTCGGCTCCTCTTAACAAGATGGTAGCTCCCCTGATGGGTCACGCGTAAATAGATTTCTATAGGCTGTGTTTGTGCTTTAACCATAGACTGTATAAAACCACAAATTACTTTCATGATTAGAGAAGCTGCTGTGTGTTCATCCTGACTGGTCCTGTCGGAGTGTTGGGAGATTCAAATAATCAATGACGTAATGCTGCTGTACCTCATGCGTCAACCACCCCCCACTACATTACAACCCACCACCCACCTATGCAGCAAATTAAATAGCAGTGAAAGTAACTGGAGAGTAATGTAAAGCATTACAATTCAGAGATTTGTAATTTAACTAATTACTCTCAAATGATAGTAACTAGTAATCTATAATGTTCTAATACATTTAGGAAGTAACTTCCCCAACACTGTTCAGCTGCAACCATTTGCAATTGATTCCTTCCTAATAGCCTGTGAAATGAGTAACTGTGTACTTGTAACACAAGGCTAATTAGAACAGGCTTGCATTCATATTGACTGTTTGTCACATTAGCCTCGTGATGAATTATCTCACATTAAAGAAGTTTGCCTGATTTACCCTTTCACGCACACATACATCTTGTTTTTCCCAGGTTCTTCCTCTGTCTGTTTGCTGGAGCAACAGGAGTCCTCCCCAAAGTAAGAAACAAAGGAATTGGCATTGGTGGATATCGTGGATGTCTGCATTTCATTATGATCACTGATGTCTTTTTGTTAATTTCAGGGATTGGGATCAGAAACTTCAGATAGAGCGGTTCCAAACCAGGTCCAGTTTTCAGGACAAAGGTAAAGATATTCACGGCAGGTTGACTCTCAGATTATTGTGATAGTTTGTTGAATCTGTTTATATGGTTGGAAGTAACAGAGTTTGTTTCAGTTTATCTGGATTATTTGTTTGTTTGTTGGGGTTTGTTATTCAGAAAGATGTGATGAGATGCAGCCTGAGGCCGTTTGAGCATCAGATCAAAACTGTTCAGATATTTTTGTTTCTTAATGTGCTTACTGCTGAAAATGTGCACAAAGCATTTTGCAGATACCCCAAATGTATGGCATTTTAACACACATTCATGTTATTGAATTATTTGAAAATTTTAATTAATTATTTCATTTCTAATGATTTGCTGGTTTCATCTTCTTAAATGTGAGGATTTGCTGCTTTTCAATAATTTTTCTGATAATATTTCTGAATATATTTGGGGTTTTGGACATTGGGTGGACAGCATTAGTAATTTGAATATTGGACTTTATGAAATATTTTACTGGGAAATTGTGATCAACATTTTCAGTATTATTATTATTATTATTATTATTATTATGATTAACTATTTATAGACAAAATGATTAATTGAAAATGAAAGAAACATTGTTGCAGCCCTACTTTATTGTGATTAGTATAATCATTATTTCGTCATTGATTTGTATTAAAACAGCCAGTTATTTTCCATTAGCATGGGAAGCAGGTCTTGGCCTTGATACATGCAGGTTCAGTCATACCTGCTTTGATGAAGCCAAAAGACCAAAAGAAATCTAAAAAGGGTCGTCGTGCTGCCTGACATAAAACTCTGTCCGGCAGCTTTTCCTTCCTTTTACATAGTGAGGTTGAAGTTTCTCCTCATAGTTCCACAAAGAGACTGAACTTGTGACATTTTGCATCAGTTTGTGACAAAGGAAGAGGTGCATTTTAAACAGACTAATCTGCCACATTTTGTCTTTGTGAAGATGCCGGTTCAAAAACATGAAGGGGAAATCGGTGAAGAAGGGACGAGACTGGGTCTTAGAGAAGAAGGAGAGGAGGAGAAGACAGGGACGGTACGTGTATGAACGTATTTTAATCTCTTTCAGGACAAAGGACAGAATTTATCTTGTGCTGAAATATTGATGTTCTAAATAATGTGATTTACTTAATTTTAACTGAATGACCACTAAATAGCTGTATTCTATAACGCTGTATGTTTGTTGGCCTGCAGGGAGGTTCGGGCCGATACAAAATACACCGGACGTCAGAGGAGACCTCATTTTTAGCTCTGACTCATGCAGCTGTGCCTTCATTAGCTTTCGTCTTTACCACCTTGCTCATAATCACCTCTGGAACTGCAGAGTGTTGGGACTTTTTCAACTCTTGAATTCAAGTGGATGAGATGCAAGAGAAAAATGCTATTACAGCCAATCCTTTTTATAATCAGTTGAGGATTTGTCAGTTTGTTTCTCACAAATGGTGGCAAAATTTCACTCTCCATGTTCATGTTGGCTGGAAGATACCAAGTACATGGACAGACGTGTACTACTCTCATGTCTGTAAGTATGTACTACTTGGTGACACAAAACACAGCGGAGACAGCAGCAGTTGACAGCACCATCAATGTCATAGAAATAAATTTTGTTTTAAATGATCAAATGTCACATCTTCTATTTCTGATCAGCTTGTTTATTGTATTACATGCAGGATTTGTTCAATTACAGGTGCACAAATAAGGAAGAGTATTATATTAACTGTTTATTTTCTTCCAGAAAATAGAAGAAATTGAACAAACTCCATGTATTAGTCAAAACCACCATGTAAAAGAGATGGTATATGCACAATGATACATATTCACAATTGTGTGATAGTCCTTGACAAACTGGCTGTCCATCAAGTTAATGAACATTACAATATGAAGAAAAGGGCTCTGTCATAAGGGGAACATTAAACTAAATGGACTTTCAAATAAAATAACAGTGCTGCAACTATCATAATATTCAACTTTATCCTTTTGGGAAATTCATTTTTGTATGTTTTGTTTGTTTGATGTTCACATAGACCGTTCTTATCAGTACAATAGTACTGAAAGACCTGCTGCATAAACTAATAAAGACATGCAGACTACTGATAAGGTAATTTAAATGGATGTTTAGTCCATTTGCACAGGTTTAAAAACATCCTACATTAATGGATAAAAAGATTGCTTGTGAGATTAAGCCTACAGTCCTATGCCCGTCTTGTGCCCCCAGACGGGCATAGGAAGTCTTATTAATCGTATAATTATTTACTATTCTGCTGAGTTGTTAAATGAAAGGTAAGACTTATGTCTAAGACGCACATGTTATTTAATTTTTTTAAATCCTAAATTCCAAAATACTCTAGCTCTTCTGCTGCTTCCTTACAGTCTGCACCGCTTGTGACCGACAGAGGTCACTGTGCGCCTTAGCACAATGGAAACCACCTGGGCGTTATCTCTGAACCTGTTCAATCGATAACCAAATCCAACACAATCTCGCCGCTCAGCCAGACGCTCTGAGGTGATCATTTCTTCTCAAAGCAGCCTTCAACCTGTTAGACTGACTTTAACGGAGCAAAAAGAAACTTGGAGAGGTGGTTTAACCTATTTAAAACCACAAAAAGGTCAATTAGTGCGGATGGAAGAAGAAGTTGAGGGTATGTAATGGGTTAACGTCGGAAGGCCTCGCATTACCTTAACTGCGCGTCACCCGGCTCCGTAAAGTGGTCCCACCATCCCAGCATCCAAACCAAAGGGGGAAATCACCGCCTCTCTCCGCCGCCAGAAGCGCATCCTCGCCCCGGTCGGTCTCGCATTATCCTGTCCGTCTCCGCCCTGCAGCTCCGTTATCTCACATCCACAAGACAGCGGGAACTGAAAGGAATAAGAGTGATTTACCGAAACCATGAAGGACCGCATGCAAGAACTTAAACATGTAAGTTACTGTTTGATTCTTTGAACAGGATCCACCTGTTATGTGAAGAAATGCTTTTTGAACATGGCTACATGATCCAGCCTAGTCGCGTATTTAGAAAGCACGGATCCACAGAGCTGGGTGCGCTGACGGAGCAACAGTTGTGACTCTTGGAGGGAGGGGGTCTGATCGAGGCTGAAATTTTCTGTTTTAGTACCGGAAACAGGCGCATATTGCTACCATTCTTGAATGTGTGTTTAGGCAGGATAAAAATCCACCCATAGATGAATGATTTGAGTTTTAATCAACGTAAAAGTAATTTTCTCTTCATTCTCCAAAGAAAAAAAATCTCTTTGATCTTCGTGCTTGTATTCTTTAAGCAAATTATCGGCTATTAGAGGATGTCTATGGGACTTTATTGGGTAGACACTTTGTAGTTAGACCTAATGGTATTGCATCTCGATAAGGTCATTCATTTAATATTCAGTGTCACATTTTAGCATTTTTAATCTTTAATAGTTGTCCAGAAAGCGTGAGATTGCAAATGATGCAGCTTATGTGGAAATATGTGAAATTAGTGCGTGTGTGTGTGGTTTGATCGATTAGGCCAACTATGGGTTTGTGATTGAAAAAAAAATGGATCCCAGCTTGCCCTGTTAAAGGTTGGAGCCTTGCATGTCAAAGGCTGTCTTATCTAAAGGAAAAACCTATATTTTGTGCTTTTCCATAGCTCTGATACATCCTCTAATCATAAAAATGAAACCTTAACATCTTTGGATTCAACGTTTTGACCTCATGACAGTTGCAATAGGTCTATCCACTATTTATAATTGTTGCTCAAAGCCATTTGTTGTTGAATTTAGGGATAAAATGAGACCAAGAAGATCTATGACAGATTAGATTTTTGGTTTGACTATTATCCTTTATAAGAATGCTTCTGAGCTTGATGCTACTGTATGTGTGTGTATGTGTGGTGGTAAAGTGCCCATTGTAGGATCCAGTAATTGGCAGTTGAACTGAGGAGAGAGAGAGGGGAAACAATTTAAGACTCCTCGGTTTTCTGTGAAGATCCAGCTATGAATTGGCCTCAAGGGAGACAACCCAGCCATGCCAACTGTGTGTGTGTGTGTGTGAGAGAGAGAGAGAGAGAGAGAGAGAGAAAGAGGTGTGTCTCCAGCCTTCCATGCTGCTTTCTCACAGCGCTGAGAGAAACAGAGAAATGCCTAAATCTCCCTCACCAGCTTCAGTAAGAAACCTCAACCAGCATTCAGTCATTCAGGTTTGACAGAAATTACCTGTTAGCTGCTGACTCTATTTTCTTTCATTAGTTTTTGATTATCTCTTTCATGTCTGAGAAATGGCTGCTGGAGGGGCTCCAGCCTGACCAATTTCAGGCAATTTCTGACCAAATAAAACTCAAGCAAATTGCAAGGCACAGACGGTTATTTCCCATCAGCGCCAGATTAATATTGTCATCTATTTACAGCCTCATGTTAATGCAGATTTGTGAATCTGATGTAGATGTTAGAGTGGGTCAGTACAGCACATGTGTGATTGGATAAAAGCTCTGAACTTGTGCGCAATGGACTGCGGCTCCAACTGATTATTTTCAATATTGAGTAATACTTCTTTGTTTTGTTTTGTTTTTACTAAATTGTATTAGAAAATAGTGAAAAATGTGTATAACAAGTGCAGGACTCGAGATCTCAAACGTGTTTTGTCTGACCAATTGTACAAATTTGAAGATATTTAATGCACAGGGATATAACACAAAGAAACGCAGCAAATGTTCACACTCTCACATTTTATTCGCTAACTGTTTCAGCTCTAAAGGGCCCAAAATATTTGAGCTCCAGCTTCAATTTGGAAAAATGCTGTAACTTGTGTCAGTGACCCTGGTGAGATTTGGTGGTGTGAGCTCAGTGGGTTAGTACTGACACCTTAGCTCAATTTTTGACATTGAGTTTGACACTAAAGGCGTACTCCGTGATTTGGTTATAACATCCACCACCTGAAGCTAGGTCACACCACACTTTTTATTTTTTTAACTTTTGTCATTAAATCGAAAATATTTACGCAAACATTGAGTTGCAGACTTGTGCTTCATTGTCTGTCTCCACTGTAGTTGTAATAATTTTTAATAAGATTCGGGGTTTTTGGAGAGTCCCCTCAAGTATTTTTGCTTTATTGTGACGCAGAAATTTGTTGGCCTGGTAGGGTCTCCCAAGGCAAACTGGTCTCTTATTAGGGACCAATCTAAAAGCAGTTCAAATACCTTAGTGGATTGGCACTAAGCAAGAGCCGTCTTTGTGTAACTGATAATGACACTGACAAAAAAATCCTGGTATCTGGCCCATATCTGTGCTGAGGAAGGACTCATATAAATGTTGTCATTGTATTTCTTCTATTGGGAAAGTATTTGTTTTGTGCTACATTTGCCAATTGCTTAAATGGGAGAATAATTAGCTTCAACTAACAAATTACAAAGATATTACATAATCATTATTTTCACGTACAAACGGAGCTGGGAAGCAGCAAAAAGAAGAAAACTGAGCTTCACAGAATTTGTTGCTCCTGTGTCTTCATGTGTGTTTTTGTAGAGTCACGCTGCAAGTTTACTCACCCATGTGCTTATGTGTCATTCTGGCAGGAAATTGAGTTTTGCTCATATTTGTGTGAGGTTCAGCTCCAACATTGCCCATATGCACATAAAGCTACTTTATGAGCTCAACACCTGCCTACGAAGCTGCTCTTCCAAGTAGCTCATTAGCTTGCTGCCTAAAAACTGACAGTTTCAATAACTAAAATGGTCATACAGACTCTCCCCTCACCTCGTCCCATCACCCCCAGTTGGCCGAGCAGTGATTTAATGACAGATTGCACAGATAGGTTGAGTTTGGCAGCCTCCCTCAAGCTCTAAAACCAAAGGGAAAACACACTGATGAGGTTATTACAGATTTCACACACACCACAGTGTCACAAACAGGCTCAGGGAATATGACAAGGACGTACGCAAGACATTTACTTAAAACAAGTATAATTTATTAAAACTAAAGTCAACCCAAATGAACAATGGGGTGTGGAAGTGAGGTACATCAATGACACAAGCAAGAAATGAATGTGTGCTGAGGTGCAAAAGAAGGGAGTTGTAACTTGTAGGAAAGGAGAGACCACATTGGCCATCTTTTATAGCCTAATGGCCCAGGTGAGCCTAATCAGCCGACGACCCTCCTGTGTCAGGCATTTGCCCGCTGAGGGTGGCCTGGACAGCCTCCAAGACAGCGGGGGGGTGGGGGCGTCACACTAGGAACTGTTATCAATCAAACCTGATTGCTTATCTTCCTGCCGTTTTATCAGCTGTCTTTTTTTCTGTCTCTGTGTTTGATTGACCATATCTGCCTCATTCCCCGTCTCCATCTCTTTTTAATAATAACCTGCTCTCTCCTTTCATCCTCTCAGTGAGTGACATAATGGAGTTCCTCCATTATGTCTCTTTGCTCTTTCCCTATCAGTGATTTATCAGATAGCTTCCTGTCCTCCTGTCCATTTTTCCTCTCCTTTCTCCCTTCTGTCTTCTATGTACAGCCTTGTTGGTCAGTGTTAGTATTGGTTCAGGCAGTTATTTGTGAGTGTGTATGGTTGGGGTACTCACTGTCACTGTCTGTTTGGCGTTAGAGTGACACATTAACTAATAGGGTGAATGTGGAGCACCGACTGAGAGGCTTGTGTGTGTCTTTGACTTTTTTTGTTTCCTTTCATTATTGCTTCTCTTTTTTTGTCTGCTCACATCCATCTCTCCTTTATCCCACTTTATTCCATGTCACCTCATCTCTTTTTATTCTATCCTTGATGTGATCTTGGCTGTATACACTTCAATGACACAAACAGCAGTGGGGGGGAAAGCCACTTTGGTTGCTGTTGAACCGAACACTATTCCTATGGGTCAGAGGTTTTATTAATCCTCGCTCTAAGCTTTGAGCCTTTGTAAACGCTTGGCTTACTAGCAGTGAAACCAGCAGCTTTCTGGTTGAACTCTACGCATAAGAATTATCCTTAAAATCAGCGGGTGGGGTGTATCAAGTAGCGGCAGAATGCATTGTTATCATCTTATATTGTCACTAGTAACCATCAGAAAGGCATACTCACTCACAAACATTATTCATCAACACATAAAGGCTATAAAAATGCATTAATGAGCCATGAAATGAGTGTGACCGATCAGGCATTTCACCAGGGACTTGTCTGTCTTTTCAAATGAGGTGACAGATGCAGTGATATCCAATATCTGTCGGCTGCTAATAGGTATTTCTGAAATGTGTGCATGGAATTTCCAGTGAACCGTTGTGCAGTACACCATCCTTATCCATACAAGTAAAGCATGAAATAAGGGTCCGTATTTATGATAGTTTCTTGAGATGTCTTTCTTTGAAATCAATGTGATGTCAGCTGATGGGTTTTGTGATGTCGACTGTGCGGTAAAATCTTGTTGTTTGTTCTTGTGCTTTTCATGAAGCTTCCAAGGCGTCAGCTAATGGAGATCTTAACAATAAATACATTCTGTAATCAAACCTTCCACATCTGCTGTGGGAGAATTAGCTTTGGTTCATCTTTGTTACTGCTTCTAAAATTTAATTTATAATGTGCTGCCTTCCTCTTTCACATCATCTTATAATCAATGTTAGCAGAGTGGTTCTTTAGCAGCATAGATAATGCCTTTTATCACATACTTTTTGGAGATAAAGGCTGTGAACTGTCATTGACCTCATTATGCCCTAAGTAGTCTGTCTTTTCTGGGTGATGATCTTTTATTATAATAACAATATGCTATGCCAGACAGGCACTTTTAACTCAAAAGTCCTCCAAAGTAAAAAATAAAATACATTTTTTGCCACCAATCATAAGGATTTTCTGATTTGACTGCCCAATCTTTTACCTCTGTTTTTGGTCTCCTGAGGGACTTATCTGGCTTTTTACCTGCTAAATGTGTCACTATGTTCACCAGCTGCTGTTTGGTGCTGGAAAGTTAGTGTATGCTGGTTTTCTTGGGGCTTTTTCTCTGATAATAGCTGTTTGATGAGACTGAAAATGACATGAGAGCAGCGATAGTGAACCAAAAATGTAAAGTTGCAAGCCAAAAGCCAAAACAATTAAATTACATATATTATAGATCTTAAACAATCAGCTGATGAATTGATTAGTCATTTGACAGACAATTCACCAGCAAATTTGATACGATCACAGTTATAATTACAAATACAAGGATTTTCAGCTTTTCTTTTTCTTATGTCGTAGAAAACTGAATATCTTTACGTTTTTGACTTTTGGTGAGACAAAGCCAGCAATGTGAGATAATGGGTATTTTTTTCTTTTTACTTGACATTTTGAAGACCATACATTAATAAAGTGATCGTGAAAATAATAGCCATATTACTCAATAATGGAAATAATCTTTAGTTTTTAAACATTCAACTTCTGTCTTCTGTTTTCTGTTGTTTTTTCTTGTTTTTTCTCTGCCCTTCTTGTTCAACAGCTTTTTCATCTCTGCCTCTTGCTGCCATGATTCTTTTTCTACTCATCCTTGCCATTCCTTGACATCCTTCTCACTCTCCGCTACATTTCCCCCATATCTACAATTGTGTTAGTGGCATTGGTGCAGTCATAATCCTTTATATTTGGTGAGTTACAGAGTGAGGCTCTGAATATATCCCACAGGGGAATAAGGAGAATGGCCTGGGGTTGGGAAAAGCCATGGCATAAGTGGTGACAGCACGGCTCTTTTCCCTGCCTGTGATCTGTCATTAGAGTTCAATAGAAGCTTTATGACACTTTTTCACCCACTCCTGCAAAGCTGAACAGTCGCCGACCACCCACAGCTGCCTACACGCATGAAAGGCAGACAAGTTTGTGTATGAACCTCCTCAACAGTGTGTAATCTATGTATTCATACCCATACCCATCGCCCATATTAAGTGCAAAAAAACTAAATTAAACTACAGTCATCTCATCTGAGTACCTGCTGCACAAAGAGTTATCTCTGTGACAATTAGAAAATGCAGACATTTGAATTCTGGCATGAAATTGGTGATCATTGATTTGTGGAACAACACGCTTTATAAGCAATTATTTAACCTTTTAATAGTGGCGTATTTCTTAAATTTGTATTTAGGCATATTTAAATGGCATCACTTTGATGATTACACTGTTTAAGGTCAGAAAGATGTGAGGAAGGCAGAGAGCGGAGAGGGCTAAAAGACAGAGAGGAAAATGTGAGGAAAAGCAAAAGAGGGATTCAATCTGGATTAACTAAAGAGGAAGAGATTGGATGAGGAAGATCATAAAGTTTAAGTTAAGCAGAATAAGCTGTTGTTAGCCTGAGGACAGGACATAAAAACATCTTTAGTGTTAGCCGGATAAATTAATGTTGACGTGGTCTTAAGGAAGGATAGTGGGATGGTAAAGAAGAAAAGACAAAGTGAAGGCGTGAGGAGGGAGAGCGAGACAAAGGTAAATGAGTCCATGTTGTGTGGGACAGCTGCATTAATGATTCTGTAGTGAAGCTGAAGTCTGGAGGATGGAAAGCGAGAGAGACGGAGGCAAGAAATTGACGGGCAGGGAGAATGAGAAAGAAAAGGGAAGATGATTAAAGGGGGAGGACATTGAGGAGGATTGTTAGGAAATGGAAATTGTTGCACATGCACACACTTTGACTCTGTGGTGGCAGTGCTTCATCTCTTCTCCCACCCACATTATTCTTCTTTGTGTGTTTGCTGAACCCTGCTTGCTGCGGGCAGGACTGATAAAATCCTCTTATTAACCTAGGCTAGATCTATTTTCCACTGCAATGCAAAATATCTGTGCTTTAGAAACTAGAATATGTTTGAAAAGAAAACCCCTTATAAAAAGCACAGTAACAGGTAAAAATACATGAAGCGGAACCATAAGCTCCACCGCCCTTCCAACAGCCATAATTCCCATCAATATTTCCCAGATTTGATTCTAAAACCTAAATTACAAAATTGTTTCAAATACCTCTAGTTTGAGTCTTAGTTGCCCAGGTTGTGGGATATCTGTCTCTGCGAGTTCTGTTACCACACCGATACAGTGAAGGTGAAAAGAAATTTGTTTGTGCTGAATTACATTTGAAATATTAAACAGTGATGCGTCTTTCAATTTAAGCGCATTTATATAAGTCGATTTACAGCAACAGGATTTACACTTGCCTTGTTCTCATTCACATTGTTACTCTGAAACCGGAAGATGGTGTCTCCTTTCTTAATCCCGCCTGCAAAGATCTGATTGGTGTGATTGTTGTTCCAACTGGGAAATAGCTGTCAATAAGCATGACACCAGATTTATTTCAGTTGCTGGTAAATTTGAATTTGCTATTTTAAATTTGGAGACATGAAAACAGGCTAAGATATTCGAAAAATGGGCGGGTGAAGGTCTTTAAAGCTGCTCTTAACTGTTTTGTTTGGTCTCATTGCTCTCAATCGTTTCCAATATCTCTTCATCTCTAAAAACATAAACAACCCCACTGTGTATTACCTGCTTAGCACCAAACAGCTGACAGACACTGTTAGCAATTAGCTGCTGATTATAGTGGAGTATTTAGCAGTTGAACCAGCAAATATCTTCCTCAGATGGAAACCAAAAACAGTAATAAAAAGAGAGCTAATATTGTACTTCTAGCCACATTCATTATGTGGCCAGAAATAAAATTCCAGATGAATGATTATTTTTCTCCTTGTGTGCAGGATGTGTAAGTACTCAATTATTTAGTAACAAATTCACCATAACATCTTTATTAGGGTTGTTAGTTACCCAAAAATCAAGTTAATGCAGGCTGAAATTGATTTCTGCTTGCTGAAATAATCACTAGAGAGAAGGCAGAGTGTGTAGATCTGTTTTCACTAGATTCAAACTTAAATTTCTTAGCAAAACAGATGAATGGATTTTCTGTGTTGTGCAAAATGTATAAATGTATATATTTGCAAGTTATAAGCAGAAGTCCATTGATCTACTATAGTGCTCAAGGAAAAATGTTCCACATTCTTTTTTTCACCTGACTACATCTGAAAAAACTCACACTACGCCATCAGTGTGTGCCCTGAAACTAAGACAGAGACTTGTTGATTTGCTTCATAGATCACTCCTGGTGTTAATGTCAGTGAGGAGACAGCACAGTAATGTGAAAGGAACTGACTGAGTTTTATATTTGGCTGGCTCAATGTATCACTTCCTGTGTCCTCTCGTCACCCACACTGCTCCCTTGTTGTGTAATTATCCTGTCTCGATATCCCTACACTGTGTCCTTCTCCTCCATCAGTCATTTCAGTTTTTCATTAATATATATGTTAACTCAAAAATTACATGATCATTTGTTGGATTTTCCGATTACTCATAAATTAATTTCAACCCTTGTACTCATAATAAAGTCACTGCCAAAGCCTATTGGAGGCTCTAATGTTAGCATAAGTTCACAGTACCTATGCGAGCCAGCACACATTTAAATAGCTAAGACAGTCATTACCATGTAAGATGTAGCTTCTACCCATCCACTTTAAACATTCACCATCTCAAACCAGGGTGAGTCTCTGAATTTTTCAATTAATATAACTACAATATATACGCCTGTCTCAAATAATGGCGTGTCTCTAAGCGCTATGCTGTTCAAATAAATACGCACCCTGGCTATTAGAAGTTTTATGGGTTTGATAAATGTAACATTAGCTAACTAGCTTTAAATATGCATCTGGCAGGGGATACTTCACTTGAGGTGTTAAACACGGTGTGGTTATGTTTTTAAACCTTTTATTGTGTTGATGGCTAAGATTTATGAACAAAATTGCTTACAAGGCATCTGTCACAGGACTAGCCTATAGTCTTAGCAGTCCCTAGCCACTAGACTCACTCACTGAAGACATAACTCACTTGCTACAAAGATGGAATCTGGGAAAAGTAGTATTACGATGAATTAAACTGAAACTTAATTTCCCAAATTTGAAAATTTTGATTTGTTTCAAAAGTGGAGATGGCTTCTATTAAATATTAATATTTTCAATCACATAATTTATTAAGAAATAATTTATTGTGGGGGACAACTTCATGTTTTTCAGAAGTTGGAGGGGGCTCGTCCCAGGGTCACTGCTCACATACAAGCATCAGCTTCTTGCTTAAAATGTAAGTGAACATCCATTTTCTTGTGTGATTTTACAGTCTGTTCCTGCTTGCAAATGAACTGTAGGTCTCTCAGCCTGTAGGTGGTGATTATCCTAAGGGTTTGAGAGCATGGGAGCAGGTGAAGGCATGTCCATGGCTATTTTTATAAGTGTGGTTATGTGTGTGTATACGTATGCGCTGATGAATGTCTGTCTTTGTGAGGACCAGATGAGAGTATTAATATTTTTGGAAAGTGACGACATTAGCCAGTCTTCAGTTCTTCAAAGGTTGTTTGATAGTAAGACTTGGTTTTCGTGTAAAAAAGTCTGTTCACCCAAATTACAAAAAATATATTTTCTCACCAACATCTAGTAAGCCATACGGGTAGTTTTGGTTTTATGTGCCCGCTTTGCGAGCAAGTTGATTTTGCAAATGCATGACAATGAATACATTGCCAATACTTGCTAATACGCTGTCATATAATTCTAGAAATAGAAATTTGTTTGTGCTGCTCAAAGCATCAAAGAATTACATTTGACAAATTAAATATTGACGCGTCTTTCCAGAAACAATGTATCATAGACCATAGACCTTGCTGTCCATGATGTCTATGGAAACTGTCTCTGTAACGTCTGTAGAGTATGTAGAGTTCCAGAGACACAGATTTTGGAAGAAAAATATTTTCTTAAATTTTCTAAATCTGATGTTTAATTTCTGTGAAAACCACCAATGAAGTCTTGTTCTGGTCTGCTGTATTGGGTTAGGAATAGAAACAGATGCTGGGCAAACTAAACCAAAGTTTCTGTCATGGCTAGATGCACCCAGAGGTAAGTGAGAAAATACAGTATGTGTCATGTAACTTTTCTGAACTGACCCTTTAAGGTTAGAATTAGGTTTAGGCTGCTGCCACATTCTTGTTATATAGAGGGTAGAGATGGCGAAGTTCCCTTGATTTAAGAGTGTTCTGTGAAGATAGTGTGCATTGACAATTTAGCTCTACATCAATTGAATTTGGGGGGAAATACATTAAACACTTTGGTTGATGTGAGGCATTTTATTTGTGAGACTTTTTAGCCATCTCTGTGTTAAAAAGTTTGACATATCAGAGCTTTTCACTAAAATATGAGTTTTTACGAGTTTGATGTTGATGTCAATGCTATTTACAAATCTGAAACTGGTGATTACTGTAATTACTGGAAACATGAACACGATATAAGGCGATGGTTAGAGGCGAGACATTGTTATGTTGTGTTTTGTGTTAGTGAAGAACTTCACAGTAGGGGAATAAATGTATTTGTGTATGTGTGTATAGTGAGCCTATCAATCGATCAAGTTTTATTTAATGTGCAAAATCACCAAATGACATGGTTCCAATAGTCTATGACCTGAGGTTGTTCTCTTCATGTCTCCTCTGAACTATAAGCAGACATGCTGTCTGAGCTGCATGTCTTTGCAAATGGAGCCTACGATTCAGTTGAAACGTTGTATTTGTCTACTGTAGGAAACATTAATGAATAATCAAATGTTCAAGTGTTTGTGTGTGTATGATTAAGCACCCATCCATTATGAATGTTACCTAGCTGTATTATGATCATAAATCTGGTTATGCTCTCAGTAGCCTATTCCTCTGTGAAGTTGACACAGATTTTTATGAGTCATTTCTAATGGGACTACAGGAAGCGGCTTGAATTGGCTGTAATACAAAGATGCAGGAAACAGTTCTGCTTTAATATTGAAACATAAAAGGACAATAAAGTGCTGCCCACATGGGTTTCTGTCTCTACTGAACTGCTCTACTCTCACTTATTCTCCGTTATAACTTGACTGCTTACACATCAACACACACTCTGTCTATATGTCCTCTTATTGCACATAGAATTACACCTTCACAGCTTTCAATAATTGTTGTGTTGCCCTGTTTCTCCTTCTCTTCTTTCCGTGCTGACATCAGCTGTGATTCTTGCCACCTGCTCACTAGATGTCTGTTTTATCTCTTGCTCCCTCACTCATGGACTATATTTCTCTCTCACTCCCTCACTCATGGACTATATTTCATCCTCCTGTTTACACTGGATTTGCAGGCACTGCCTTTTGTCTTTATGGAGCGACTCCCTGCTGGCATGGTGCCTAGAACAACTCTCTAATCTAATAAACAGCATAATCAGGCCTCCGCTGAGTGTGAACCCCAGAGGCAGAGCGAATTGAAGGGTTCTGGCCTAGTGGGGACCGGATTGCATAGGCCCTGTTCTGTGTGTGTGTGTGTGTGTGTGTGTGTGTGTGTGTGTGTGTGTGTGTTTTAACTGTCGGATGTACATTATCAGCGTGTCTTGCTCAGAGCATCTGCTGTGTGTGGATAGTCAAATCCCAGTGTCTGTATTTGAGAGTGAAGCACTGAAGTCTTCTCCCAGCCTCTGTGGCTCAGCAGCAGCTTCAGATCTGAGTTGGAGGTGGAGGTTTGGGGTGCACAGCTCGGTCTCCTCCCCTCACGACCACTCGGAGTAACACCTCCTTTCTCTGCATGAGATACAGCATCTCTCTGTAGAGGCAGAACACACTGCTGGTGCTCTCTGAGCTTATTCTGATTCCCTGCCTGTCCTCCTCCTCCTCTTCCTCCTGCTGCCTCTTTTCTGTGCAGTTCCTCAAATGCACCTCATTGACATATCAACACCAAACTTTTATTTATTAATACCATGTGAAGAGCTTTGTTTCAAAGTGCGACCCACCATATTGCCTGTTGTCATGACAGTTGAGCACATTAAAGATAAGCTGTCAAATCTGGGAATCTTGAGACAGTTAATTGTTTTGGATACAATAATTTTATTTTCCAAATGTCTTAATGTGTTTTTGGATTAAATTTGTTGGACGTGCAAAATTGACCAAGTAGCACTTTTACATTTATTTTGGGATTGTCTTATGTTAGATTCATTTTGCTAAAATATTTTGATGCACTCTAATGGATACGGAATACTTACTTACTCAAAAAGACTTGATTATTTTTGGATGTTTGCAGGAAACTCTATCCATTCTCTCTCATGGAAAACAACAGCAACCCATATTTCCAAAACAGAGTACATAAATCAACATATGCATTTGCCAAAACCTTTTGTTAATATGCAATGTCATCATAAACAAAGGTTGTGTCATTCTGGGCTTGTTTTCTTTTGGGTTTTTTGGGTTTGGGTTTTCTCATTTATTTATTTTTTAATGAAACCCTTTGTAGTGCTGCTTTGGGATTATTTTGCAGAGTAACACAATGTATTTATTATAAAGATCGTTGATGACAAGTTTCCTGTAAATCTACTTAGCAATTAATCAACCATTTGATTAAGTGACTTTTTTAGCTGTCCAAAAGTCATATAAACTATAGGCTATATGTCTAACTTACACAGATTTATTTGTGTGTGTATGTGTACAGTAAAAAAAAAAGCTAATAACCTAAGAAGATGAAAACTACACTCCCTCTCCACAGTTTTGATAAGAAAATGGATCTCATATCCTGCTAATGGGTAATTGAGTTAGTTTGACAGAGGCTAGATGAATGAGATGAAGCCGCATGAGATCACTGCTAATGTAGTGTAATGGCTGATATGTGATTAGAAATGAGCGTTTCAGAATGAATCACTGGTTAGACGCCTAAAAGTTTGAGAAGTTTCACATTTGGACGTTGGAAGCTCAGCTTTGGCATCAGACAGGCTTTAAACACCTAGTTTTTGTGACAATGTAAATTTTTTTTCTGTCACAGTTAGAAATGGAAAAGCTACATACTTTTGTCTCCAACCTTTTAGAAAATGACAATACATGACATATTTGCTGAACAATTTCAGACCTTGCCGATCTACATGCCATTTTGAAGTAGCAGAAAACACAGCAAATGTTTATTTTGTTTTGTCAAATACTGTTATTCCGTGTAAAAACCTGTTTTGATTGTGAAAGCAGGTTCCTCTCTTGTGTTTTGTCAGTGAAACTGAGCTATCATCTTGCTTACATTTGCTTCCCATACTGTACATTTAAAGAAATAGTTGGACATTTAAGGAAATATGTTGATTTGCTTTCTAGTTACTATTTGTGTAGGTTTTACAAATTTTGTTTTTGTTCAGAATACACAAATGAAATACGGTGTGTTAATCATTCATGCTCTGAGCTTTAGAGGTGCCGGTAGGTAGAGTTTGCTACCTTTGGACAGGCTAGCTGTTAGCTGTAACTTAACAAACAGTTATGAAGGTACAATGGATCTTCTGAGCTATCTCTCAAGAAGAAAGCAAATAAGCATCTTTCCATCAAAATTAGTCTATTCCTTTAAGCGGAACTGTTTGTATATACTTGTATGTGTAATGCTGGCAAATGAATGTGCAGCCTGACACCAGCCTGTAAAAGTCAAGGTTTTCTTTGCCCCCAGTTCCTAATTCAATAATAACTTGCTAATCACTCGACCTGTGGTTCTAATTACAAGTGTCGTCAGTGCTCCTTGTTTCTAATCAGTTGATGGGTGGAGAGGTGGGGAGAGTGTTAACCTTGTTCTATCTAACCTTGAATTATACATTACATGGTACAGTCATGACTGGTGTAGAGAAAACATTTTACATTTATGTGCTTTATTTTATATTTAAGCTGTTTTAAATTATTCGTAATTGTATGTGTTTGTACAGGGGAAGGAGACAGCAGAGGAGGAGGATGAAGTCGCTGTAGGGATGGAGAAAGGCTTCATGGATGAATTCTTTGAACAGGTTTGTTTCTCTCACAGCCCTGATGTTTCTTTCTGTCTCTTTCTCTCTGACACTGGCTCTCAAGCCCCCACAAACCTCTCTCCCACTGTAAATGTTTGCACAATACAAATCCAATGCACTCACACTTCCCATTTACACATCTAATAGGTTTATAGTAGGCTAATAACTTGCCATCTTAAATTAAAGTCCAGGTCATTTGTTACACTACAAACAACCTGGGAATGAATCAACTCCTGATATTGAATCTAATCTCATGTTGGTTTTTCAGAGCTCTGTAATCAATCTCATGCCATTTTTATTCTCTGTGGAGCATGGATATTATTTATAGCTATTGATATTGTTGCTGGTGTGGCATGGATTGTTATATATTTCATTTCATTTCAAATGGCCTTTATTGATTCAACAACACAACCGTGCTCTTTTGTCCATCTCTGAATAACAACATTGGTGATTTCACTTATGTCTTTCCAGTCTCTCCTCTTGTGCATGAGCCTGTGTAAATGTCCATGCATGTATGCATTCATTTGGTGAGTGTATTTCTCTGTACATGCAGTGCACACATGTGCTGGGAACACTAACTGAACATTGTCATTGTTCTCAGAGTGTGTGTGTGTGTGTGTGTGTGTGTGTGTGTGTGTGTGTGTGTGTGTGTGTGTGTGTGTGTGTGTGTGTGTGTG
>JAPMOB010208013.1:0-11060 GCA_029875015.1 Lepomis gibbosus
TTTCCGCGAGTTCCGCCTTTTGCGTTCGTCAACATTACGTTATCAATTAACATTTAAATAATCGATTTTTAGACATTTGTACATCGATTAATAATCTTCCACGTCCGAATCGCGATGCATCGAAGAATCGATGAATTCTCCCACCCCTAACGTAAATGCTTATTACAGCTTTGGAGAAGTAACCGTTAATCACTTATGAAAATAAAAGCACAATTATCATACTGATCAAATTAAATACAGACGTTCCCAATTCAGTGACAACATGTACACTGTGGCTTACATCAGCAGGGAGCATGAAAACTTTAGCTAGCTAGCCATGCAAACACATGGAGCAGGAAAAACAGGTAAACACAACATTCAGCATAGCTCTAACAAACTGCAGATGACTTAATCAGAGGTTAATCCACCATAAGTCTGATTTACATCGTCTGACTGTTTTCAGGCAACCGCCGTAATGGAGGAGGGAAACTCTGTCTTGAGACAGCTCCGCTATTTAACTCAACTAGCGTACGTCATTGGCATAATCGCCGTCTAGAAACTTAACATGATCCGCCCTGTTCCTTTAAGTGAGACATTCACAACACCAATTGAACTCTGATGTGCAGGGTTTTGTAAAACCACCCAAAGACAGTCTGGCACCAACAGTCCACCATATCCCTGGCACGTCAATGTAACAGATGTGATAAAATTGTACCCTCTAATTAAATGCCTTGCATTGATCTAGAAGGGTTTTGGCTTGTGATAAGTCTCTTTATTTGAACATGTATTGTTGAAATCTAATTACTAGTTAGAAACTCATCCTGAAGAGCGAGCTGTAAGCTGCAAGACTAAAGCTTTCAGAGATGCAATATATACGTTGTACTCTGCCCAGCAGAGCTGATTAGTCTGCTCTGTAGTCAGACTGGACTGAACCATACGAGGTTGTTACTAGAACTCGACCAATAAATTAGCATGCTGATATGAGCTAATTGCATTTACATCAGTACAGTGTACAACCGATAAATGACAGATAAAGGAACACATAGATAGTGCTGGACGATATGACCTAAAATTAAAATCATGATTAAATTGAACATTTTACCTCAATTAAAAAGAATGATTTAGATTTTTTGGGTTAGGTTTGAACTGTAAATATGCTCAGCTAAGGTGGGATATTTTTTTCTAATGAAAGACTGCTTTAGATTATTGAATATTATAGCATTGTGTCTGTTAAGGTGATGTGCATTTACCAGTTGCAGCCTGTGTCCAAAACACTGCTGCCATGTCCACCCATTGAGCTGTGCAGCTTTAACATTAGTGCCGTTGTCTGACATAATGGCCATGGGGTTCCATGAGTTCCCAGAGAGCATATCTCTCAGGCGCTGTGCAATCATCTCTGATGTGTGAGCGACTGCCGTCTCAAGGCATCAGTTGTGCAGCTTCCATTAATTGTCAATATAGTGCAAAGTAAGGCTCAAGTGTGGGTCCATCGTCCTAAAGGACCAGAGGTCAGACGTGGCTGCAAAGTGCTGACTTCAGTTCAGCAGCTACCTTTTAACTACTTTTTGTACATGTTGGATAGCACAGTTTGGGAAAATGTGGCATGGTGTGTCTTCTGTCGAGAGTTTTAACAGAGTGCTTAAATCCACAGCGCTCCACTGTAGCTATGGGAGCCATATCCTTTGCGATGTAGTAACAAATGGCGTCTCTTATTTCTTTCATGTGTTACGGACACCTGCTTTGGTGCTGCTAGGTGCTTTTCACTCATCCTTTTTTATATAAATATGCACTGTTCATATTCTGTAACATGACTGACTTGAATCAGACTGGTGGCATTTTCAGCCACAAAAGGTGACGCCTTTGGTTACTGAAACATTTTTTCTGCATTGTTTACATTGGACTTTATTTTGTTTGGTGTTGCCTTCACTGATGCCAAAATGTGTCCGAAAGACATACATGGAATTTTTCTTTGGTACAATCTGCTCCTGTTGCTCAGGTGACTCAGTGTTTGAGTTCTCCAACATGTCCATGCTGCAGACTGGACAGAGTGGAGTCATGTGACGACACACAGAGTAGTTTGTTTTTAAGGGGAAAGTACATTAATAAACAGTGGGGAAAGAATTGACGATAAAAAAATTCAAAATTCCGATTTTGATTACATTTCAATTAATAGTCCAGCCCTTTGAACAGATGGAAGACAGATCCTTCAATCATGTTATGAGTGTTGTCATTGCATAGTTTGTCCACCAGAGGGCGCTCTGAAACTCCCCTGCTGGCAACACAAAGCACAGCGATGGGCTTACATGGTCAACTGTACTTTTGCTCAAAGTGCCATTTATATTACTCGTTTTTTCTCGGAGGCCTCTACTTGTGACAACAAGATTTGTTCCTGAAAACCACAAACCAAAAGCTGTATTTCTTGTGTCTATTCTTGCAGTGCTCAGGGTTTATCTCTTGCCTACTGTGTAGAAAATGCAATACACCAACACAAAGCAGATTCAGTTATAATTAACTTTATTTATCAGTACACATAGAACAAGAACAATTATCGCTTTTGATACCATTTGTTTCCCTTTTTGTGCGCTCCAGCTTAGTCTTTTCTAGGACAAACATACAGATCTTTAACAGATAAATGTAAACTATGTCAGTAAATTTTCAGTATCAGTAATAATTAAAATGATTAAACTGAATGTAAAGGGTTATTTGGAAATAAGAAACCGAAAGAAAAATGGACAACTAGTGAACATGTTTGATATAAATTCCATGGAGACAGTTTAACAGGCATGACTGCCTGCAGATTCAAACTGAGTAAATAAACAGTTTGGTTGGTTTCATAAAAACACAGAAGAAAGCAATAGAAATGAAAAAATAATGTCACAGACCCTGTTTTCATACTCTCGGCGTCTGTTCACCTCTAGATAACACGAGCTGAAGAATAGGTCATTGTTATATCCCGCTTTCTGAAACAGTATTTTTCAAAAAGGGGAATTTTTGTACTCTTACATTTATTAGACACTGAACAGTACTACATTGTCATAAGCATGGTTGTTAGAATGACTGCTGGCTAAGACATTGAGAAACTCTGCGATACAGTTTACATTATTGCATGAGGCAATGCCATCATCTTACGCGTGCAAATTTACACTTGGGAGAGGGGGGATGGAGAGGTAAACAACAAAATGTGGTTGGATGGATAGGCAGGAAAAGCAGATAAACGAGGAGAACTAATAAGGAAAGGGGGGGGGGGCTTACATTATTGTGCAGCAGCTTGTCAGAACCACATACATACAATCCCACCACTTCATCTCCATCTTTTTAAAAAAGATTTCAAATATGGATTGATAAAGCCAAAGAAGTACAGTGAGGAGACATATCTGTGTTGTAATTAACCACGGCATCGCTGCTCAGTATTGATGCATAGTTCAAAAGGGGACTCATTCTCAGAGGTAATGGAGCACGAATGCTGGAAACAATCCAGTCAAGTACAAACTGGTACTCCAATTTTGTGCTTCGATCAATGTATTCTGTTGGAGCACAGACGTTTTGGGAAAGTACGCTGTTGTAGTGTGTTTTCTGGCTTGCTGTCACAAACACTGCATGCTCCTGCTTGTTCATTTGTCTGCTTCCACCGGTCAGGGTAGCTAAACATTCAATTCGGCATAAATCACTTTCAGGTTCAAGACCTTCAAATAGTTGACAAGCCTACAGCTGACAGAAGTGGAAAACTGAGTCGAATTTTGCGAGAGTTTAATTCGGTATTGAACTACATCATCCGAGTCACTGCTGCTTTGCTGGTAAATGTTTTGGATACAGTGTTACTATGGAGATAGTGAAACACCCTGTGCAGTGTATCTGGTTTTGTTTTCTTCTGATCCGGGCAGCACTCAAGGGCTGGGAGTGTTAGCATGAATATTTAGCCTTGGTGTGTGTGTATAAATATTTCATTTTTTTAAGGTGTTTTCAGCTCTGGAAGTGCAACATTATTGGAATTGGTTGACTTTGTCTTAAAATGTGCTTGCACACACACATACAGTTAGACTCATTTATGCGCACGCAGACACACACGCACGCATTAGAAATATAAAGCCGAGTGCTGCTACTGGGAGTCTCCAGAGTCTCTTATTAGTCCAGCTAATTTCACATCATTTGACAGAGAATTAATTCATAAATTAATCAGCAGAGCCTCAAAATACCACCACCATGTAATCCCATTTACACCTAGCATTAAAATCCCCATGCAGACAGAAGAGCATTCATCGTAATCTCTGCGTGGATGTGAAAAGACAGGGTGGAACCGCTCCTCTGACAACTTTTCCATCACCACACTATTCAGACCAAAGACCTTAGTCAGAGGCCTAAAAGCCACCTTAAGACTCTGACTTTACACCTCTAAAATGATACAGCTGAATTGGTTTTAGTGGGCTACCACTGGCTTTGGATTAAGAAAGCCGCATTTAAACCAACTGTAACAGAGAGGTACTTAGTAAAAATCACATCTGTAATCCTGTTTGGGTGTTTCCAACATGGCCTACAGCTTCATTCAACAATGTGGCTACACTATGCTTCTGCTTTGGGATTTTAAAGATAGGTGTGTATGGGGAAACATTTAACACCAGTACAGATCCTTTAAAACATAAACCACCTGCTATTACTGATACAGTAACAATACATTTTTCACATTTCTTTACTTTGGTGCAACATTGGTCGTGTCTGGCATGCCTCTGTGTCCTCTTCAACATAAAATGGTGCTGCTTGCTTTTTTTTGTGCTTCTCTTGTGATTTTTTTTTGTATTCAAATTCATATCTATAACAGACTGGACGTAACATTTTGATTTACTTCCTTCACACCCTGTGTACTTTTCCCAATCAACAATTTTTAATTTTCTAAATGCGACCAGTGATTATACATTCGGAGAGTGCACTGTGACTAATGTCAGAGATCGCAAATGTGAGCCTGCTAAAAAATGAAAATATTGTTCCCATGTGGAAAAAAATGATTTGGTAATACATCTTCAAGTCTATCCTTTTCCTTAACCCTGCTGATTACAAAGAAAAACACTAAGTAGTCAATATTGAGTTTCACCTACTCACAGTGAATATATTAGGCAACATCAACAGCGTTAAAAATGGTTGCGGTCACGACCCTGTTAGTATTTGACATGGTTAGCTCATTTGGTAGTGCATCACATTTAAGAATAGCATTAGGTAATGGAATGTATCACAAGTCAAATATATCATGTAACTCGAAAAAATGTTGGTTACCACAAGTTTACAGGACATTAATAGATGTACTGAGATATACTGTTTTCTGACCTAATCACCACACCTAGGGAACTAAATTGAGTCGATTAGTGGTACAATTTAATAAGGAATTCATCAAATTAATATATTACTGAGGATTGTCATCTACTGTTAACACCCAACAGGTATCTGGATATGTGTAAAACTTTGCTTAATCCTGTGTCCCCACTGTTACCAAAATGAATGAAGTACAATTTGGGGACCAGAATTTCCCACTGTTCAGAGTTGTCTTAGTGTTCTCTGTTCCTCCCCCTCACTATTTCATTCCCAGAATCAGATTATCTAACTCCCAGCTACTACTACTACTCCTCACTACTCCCCCACCACTCCCCCGCCCCAGTCTATTCCTCAATTTCCAGTATCAGGTCATCTCCCTCCAGGGAGGAGTCGGCCGTAACATGGACTGCCTTAACAGTCCCGGCCACTGGGGAGTTGACTACGGTCTCCATCTTCATGGCTGAAAGGACACACAGCGGCTGACCCTTCTCCACCTGTCATGATTGTAAAGCATTAAAAAGTCACATGTACAGATCATTGAACAAGATCTGCAGTTGAAGGTTAATCAAAAAAATTACATAGCTACTGTATGCAGGTAGTTCAGGTGCTAAACTAACCTTGGATCCGACTTCGACTTTGACCTCCAGGACTTTTCCAGGCATGGGTGCTCCCACCTGACCCTTGATAGACTTCTGAGCTTTGGGATGGAACTTCATTTCCTGTGTGGACGGACAAAGAGATTTCATGCATCCATCTGTTCATCCGATCATGCAAGTCATACACACATGCCTGCCTCCATTTATGCTCTCATCCAGCCAACGATCCATCCATAGTCATTCAGCCGCCCATTGAACATTCCTCCCTGCTAAGTCTCATTCTGCGCCTCACAACCATTTGTTTCAATAAATAAAAATCACACGTTATTGCCTATCATACAAAAAAAATGCTTAGATGCTCAGTCAGCTTTTCCAAGAGCCATCATTTACTTGCAGACCTATCAGAACCTCCCTCCATCAACCCACTGACTATCCCAACATCATGCCGCTCGCTACTTCCCTCCCGTGTACCTTCATGGCAACAGTGTCTTTAACCAGCACAGATCTCAGCTGTCCGTTCAGCTCAAAGAAGACCTCTCTCTGGCCAGCCTTGTTCAGGTCACCCAGTGCAAGCGCCTTGATGTGGAGGGTCTTTCCTCTCTCCAGCTCCACCTGAGATGAAACAAAGCCAGAGAGTAGGGGGAGGATTGGATCACATGGGGAGGACAGAAGAGAGAAAATGGAAGAGGAAGGAGAATTTAAATTAATACATGGGTGCCTCGCTCACAAGTCCAGCTACGGCAATGAAAGAGGACTGCAGAGCTTAGTGAAATTAAAAAATGAAGTTAGTGGAGGGAGACAAGTGCAATGCTTCCTTCTCTTATTTATGTTGTACCCTCAGGTCAGGCCAGACTGGAATATTTCCCAGCATGCACTTGATGGAAGGCAGCGAAACACAAACAGATTCATTGGGCCTCATTGCAATTTAACTGTTTAATAAATAAATAAATAAAATGGCATCTTATGTCTGTGAGAATTCACGACTTATTTTTATTTCACTACATTCAATCAGTGACTATCTGCTCTTATCAGCTGCTCATTTGTGTGTTTGTGTTTGTCTGCAAGTCAAATGTATCTTGTGTGAAAGAAATGGTGGAGCTCCTCAATAGGCATTTTTTCATAGCAGACATTTTAACTTCTGAGTGAGAAAAGCACAGGTGTTATAATAACATTAGTAAGCATCCCAGTAAGTTGTGACAGCTACGCTTTCATGTCATATGGGATGATGGGTAGAGAGTGAAAAAGAAAATCCCATGTTGACCTGTTCATGTCATCAAGACACTCGCATGAACAAAGTGTTGGTCGAATGAGGATTAAAATACTGCACTGACTATATAACACCATATCCATTACATCTGAGTTTAATTACATTGAACAATAATATCTGGCTGATGTGAGGCATCCATATTTCAGGTTAAGCCTGCACGGATTTCATTGACAGTTACACCAAAGAAACCAACGTAACAGGTAAAAGCGGCAGTTTGTTCGAACCACACACTAATAATTTCCCCAAAAACGAGCCTAAGATTTTTTTTAAGACTACGGGTGAGCAAAGTTCTGCCTAACTCAGGTCATTTGAAAATTTATTTTTTCTAAAAAATGGATTTTGTGGGGAAGTGACAGAAGCACAGAGGTTATGAGGTAGTATGTGTAAAGACTTGTCATAAACACACTGTACTGTGTGTAGGCACTAGGCTACTACCTCAGAGCAGTAAAGAAACAAGGCAGGAATCTATGCTGTGTGTTTACACCAGACAGGCTTGGCACCTGACATATCAATTGTAACATCAAATAGAGAGGGAAGTGGTTTATACAAAATGACAGTCTGAGAGATAAAGACAGACAGGGATGGTGAAAGAGAGACAAGATGGCTGACAGGAGGATATAAAAACATTTCCCCAGCCTTTAGTATAACTGTAAACTCAGCGACTTTAACTGCCACCTTTAAAAATGTTGTTTTTAAGACAAAGACATTACTATGTCTCTCTGTATCAACAGCAGACAGGTTTTTTTTTCTCATATCAACAGTGGTCACTGCCGCACTCTGTCTTGCTAGTCTTTCTCTCGACACCGGCCACTGTACTACATTTATATCTGTCCTTCTTTCCATTTGTCCAACTCCCTCTGTCTGGGTTTCAGTCTCTCTCTTTGTCAGTCCTCCCGTGTGTCACTGATCTCCATTTTCTACTGTTATTTTGGTACGTGTTTCTGGGGCTACTCTCTCTCTCATGCATCTCATCATTAATTACCCTCATCTGCCTCTTTCTGCTTCTCGTTTATCCGTCTGTGGCTGTCTGCCTTTCCTCCGCTGTGTCTATCCACCCGTCTTCCTCGACCCTTCCCCTCTCATCCTGCTTCTTACATTGCCATCCTGCCTGCTTTGTCTCCATTGATATTCCAAACTAAGTCTCAGTGCAAAGAGACGAAAATACATGCTGCTGCAGGTATGTATTGATCTCAATTTCATACTGCCTCTCTTTGTCTCTGGGTGCTCTGACTTCTCATCTATTTCACTCCGTATCTGGTAACAAAACCTCTCTTTGCATGCTTTTGCTTTCTTTCTGGCAATCTCTCTCAATCTTCATCTCTCCGTCTCTGTCTCACTTACACTGAACTTCTCTCCAGCTTATGCCGTTTTGTCGGGCTCTTGGTAGCTCTTTGCAAAAAACAAAACTGCCTTCCCTTTCCAACTGTGTGGCTTCAACACTACATCTCCTCACAACTGTTCCCATGAAAAATACAGTATGAGTCTCTTTGAAGAGTTGCACAAGATTTATGAATCTTTTGAAGATGATTTTGTCTAAGATGTAACTGTGTATGTGTGCGAGTTTTGTACAGAGAAAAAAGACAACTTCAGTGCACTGTGTCGATATCTAAAACAGCGTATGAGCTGCTACACACTGATGTTGGTTGTACCACATCTCCCACCTCCCTGACAGTCGATTTCAATTAGCTGCTTTCCTTTTTAATCCACTGCCAGGTAAAAAACCAGGGCTCATTAAGCTCTTTGTCCAAAACATTCAAGCAGACATTCAGCCTAACAGCAAACATGTATCAGGATATGAAGCGCTATGGAGAGAAATTTCATCAGCTGGCTTCTGCAGCTAAAAACACATGCAAACGTAGAGGCTAAAACTGTTCAGTTCATCACTGGGTAAGGCATTAAAAAGCTTTTAGGAAGAATTTGTCCATTCTATCAAAGCCAACTGTAACCACACAGCCGCCTCCTGTTTTTAGCATACTCGCATCTGAATTGACTGCATTATGTATGTTCCATATATCACTGATGCATCTCCTGTGTTCTTATCTATACAGCCCTCAACATGCTGCTTACATTTATTTAGGGAGTGCCTGAAGCACAGAGCTTTTACAGTCAAACTTAACTGCTCCTCTAGCTGGTGCTACAGTATCTCTGACTGAAACGCGTTTCACATTATGCTTCACAGGTCTTTGATATGACTTTATTAATGACTTGTGTTGCCTGTGACAGTGACAGAGTAATGAGACTGCTGCGGTGAACAGCACGCCATGTGTTTATGTCTGTGCACATTGGCACTGACAGGGTGTGTATGACTGGGTCCATGTTTGTGAAAATCGGTGTTTATATTGCCGTCAAACATGATTAATGCCATACTGAGTCATCAACACATGCCNCCCCTCTTGTTTGTGCTGTTTGCATGTGTGGGTGAATGGCAGTGATGGACAGAGCTGTCGCCCATGTGTAGGTGTATATTTGTGTTTAAGAATGCACTCTGAATAGCCTTCAGATGCCATTTCACAAAGTGGTCATTTGGTTTTTCAAAAGCATTTTCAGAGACTTAGATGCCTAAGTGGAATTTGCCCAACTTAACAAGACTCAAGAGGCCACTGGCTAAAAGAAGCAACGATGATATACACCTCTGAGTCTTTAAAGACCATTAAGAAAATATACTACATAAAAAATAAGTGTACGAGGAATATTCCATCACGCTCACTGTTCACTCTTTGGTTGATAAGGCTCTTGTACTGGATTTACAACAGGCTTGAAATAAAGTTCTAAACAATACCAAATGATTACTGTGAAAGCCTTTCTATCTACTTCCCACAACATCACCAACTCGGGGCTTTAGGTCTAGCTCAGCGCTCAAAAAGATTTGGTGGTTAAATCTGCTTTGATCAAGATTTCCGGTGTGTGCTTCACACACTAGCTGTCAAGAGCTCATAAACAGCTTTTGTTCCAAATGCACAGGTAATACTTGATGGTTGTAAAAGTACTGCAATTACAGAGTTATCAGTAATGGACTATTGCCATCTTCCGCTGCTGTTATTGTAAATTTACCACAAATGCCAAAAAAGCTTCAAAATCAAAAGGCTATTCTTCTGAAGATCCTCCATTTGTATAATACAATACATATGTTGCTTTGTCCTGGTGTATATTTTGGATTAATCCTGAACAAAACCCTCGTTACCCATATATTTTCTGTTCATCTCTGGCTTTTCACAGTTATGTGTCTCTACAATGGCAGATTATACAGACACTACTAGCTCTATACAAACAAACAAAAAGATCTAGCAGAGCTTTTTGGGTGGAGGGCTCGGGTGGGGTACGCATGCTGGAGTGCGTTCTATTACTCTGACTTCAAAACTCACCAAATTGCGTTGGTACACAGCGCTATTCACATTTCCCAGGGCCCTTCTCTGCCTTAACGGTGCTGAATGTAATTCTACAAAGTAATCAGCATTGCAAAAGTCGCCACGCATGAGCGTAAAAATAAATGGGCTTCTTATGAGCACCTAATAATTACCATTTCTGATGTTTCTGAGACAAACACCCACACCGCCAGTCTGTACATTTCACAGCAAATGTTTTCTTCAGATATGTATCTCAAAAGGCTGCAGCAGCTGCCATTCACTTGGCCTACAGTCAACCTGGCTCTAACATATTTAACACTCACATCAAACTGTCAGGGGGGTGACGAACACACACCTCATATCTCCAAAAAGTCAATTTGTCAAGAACTCAGGCAACTCAACTTTCCCCAGAGATGTCTGTCCGTGTTTTAACATTTTCAGAGAATCTTTGATGGGTGCTTGATTGCCAGATCATTAATATTTAACAAGAGATAACCCCAGCTATCAAATACAGACCAAGGAAATGTGAGATCTGAGGACACTGATGAAATATACATCCACTGGTGTGTTCTTATT